>OVAN01014026.1:0-10259 GCA_900406275.1 Anastatica hierochuntica | reverse complement strand
AGATCAGAAACTAAGTGATCAATTCAGTTTCATGCATTACGATTAACTAAAGATGAAGATCCATTAGATAATATCCCTAAACATGCAATTCTATATCAATAATTCATGAATCCCCTCTGTGAGAACCCTAAACCCAACGATTAAACTACTCACTCATGTTCAGAGAATCAACACAAATCAAATCAGAGAGAGACATCATTGTAATAATCAATAAACAAAGAATAAGGTTCAGAATTCTTCTCAAATTCGAAGTACGGAAGATGATTCTTCTCCTTAAGTTACAAACTCCCTCAAAACTCTCTCAAAGTCAGAAAAATTGCATAATGAAAAGAGAAACTCGAGTCTAGGTCTTTTTGATGAAATCCGGTCTGACTTAAATTCGGTCTGGTTCTTCGTAAAATCGGTCCGAAAATCGAGACAGGGATTGATCGATCCATGTCCCTGGATCGGTCGATCTGTGTCAAAAAATCTGGGTATTTTCCAGCTTTGCGCGAACACTTCCTTCGAGGCTTGAAATCCATCCAAAATGCTTCCTTTTCGCACATTCAAACTCGGATCCTGTAAAAACAACAAAGAACACAAAACCGCACCAAAACAATCTGAATACATACTAAAAACCATAAATCTCGAATGAAAACCGTAGTAAAAACATACTAAAATAGTGACACATCATGGGTTTAGCACCCCTCATAACATGCCACGCCCACTCTGAAAGGCCTTGGACTCAAAGCCCGGATCGAGATCTTAAGCTCGATGCCTCGACCACGATTTCGTGGCCCAATAGCAAACGAGGTCCATCGGGCCTCGGCCAACATCATCGTACGACCTCCGCATTTAAAACAGTACGGGAGCGTCGCAGACTTTTGAAGAAGCACGCGGACCAAAGGCAAGAACAAATGAGAACATCATCTGACACTCGTCGATAAAAGCCCGAAGACCCGTCGAAAAGCCTCGTTAAAGGAGTGGGCTGCCTAACAGCCGACAATACGGACAAGCAGACCGAGCCGCAGCGCGAATCCCGCCGATCTGGGTCATGCCGAGGTCCATCTCGTGACCTAAAGGCAACATCGATGAAGACCCTTTCTCCTATAAATAGGAGAACTCATTCAACGAAAAAGGGGATCCAGAAAAAGGAACAACTCTAGAGAGAGAGAGAGAACTACAAGAAATAATCCTAGAGGGAGAAAAAACACTTTGTAAACAATTTGAATACTCTGATTCTTAATAATATACATCGTCGATCATAACCTTTTACTTTACGGAAGTCTCTGACCCACGAAACGTTTCTTTCCCTCTAGCTAAGTCACGTCGCATCTACACCTCGAACAACTTCCAAAATCATTTGCTTCTTTTTACAATTTTCTTCACTAAGATTACTAGCCATTCCAATTAGCTTAATTATTGTTCTAAACAATTTCTAGCTTAGAAGTTAAAACAACTAAGTATTTATTTTACCATGCAACAGAATTAATGGAATAAACCGGCCTTAATTAATTCGTACTTTAGTCGACCGTACTTTAACCCTGCGATATAAGATTTGAATCACTCCAACTTAAGATCACTCAATGATCAAGAGATTTCAAACTTAATATTGCAAAAAGTGGAATGATGGTAAATGTGGAATGGTGTGGAAATTGACTCGCCCAATCAAATAAACGAATAAGAGGGTTTGAATCATTCAAAAAATATAATTCGTAACTTTAGTAGAACTTATTGAATCACTCAAAAAGTACTAAAGAAAAGAACAACGGAAAGACTCAAACTTGTAGTTGAATAATACGTTTATTAAACTTTAAAAATGATCAAGGGTGAGTTTTACAATGGATTTCTACATGAGTTTTATGGGATCATAAAAATAGTCCTAAGAAGTTCACACAAGATAAAATTGAAACAATAAGTAATATGGCCGTTGGAGTCTTTGGATGAGCAACTATGGCCAGAAAATGAAGTAACCATTAAATCCTTGTATCTTGTAAGTTTGGGCAGAAAGTAATGCATCTTTGGGATCTCCTATGATGTGTAGGGAGCCTCAAAATGCAGCTTTTTAGGGGAAAGAGCCGTTGGAGATATAAGATGCAAAGTATGAATGCATCTATAAAAGGAAAGTGCATAAGGTGTAGGATCCGCCTGATCCGGTGGTTTCTGGTGCATGAGAAAAAATTTTCTGACTCTTCTAGACCATTAGATGTATCTCTTGAATGCATAGATGTCTCTCCTGGCCACCAAAGTTTGGTTTGCAAGTGCTTAAACTAATAAGCTTCCAAATAAGATAAGTGCAGAACCGATTCTAGCAAATAGATCATATCTTGAGATTTCAGTGTCTATTTCTCCTGGTTTTGGGCTTGTTGGGTCCATAAGAGATCCCCTTTAAGTCCCTAACTAATTTTGGCGTAAACCTCTTTTTGGCTCCAAAGTGGCCATACTTGCAATCGGATGGGCTGGAGAACATCCGGTTTGTAACTTGCATAACTTTCAGGTTAGAGAAGCTTTTAATATGATACCATTTGGTGATGAAGCATTGTTGAGTGTAAAATTTAGTACAACTGATTTCATCCTTTAAGTCTTCATGGTTGACGAGATATGACATTTTGATTGCACATATGTCATTGTTGGCTCCAAGTTTGCTTGAATTGATATTTGGATGGAGCTGCAGATCAACTACTGATCTGATGTCTTCATCACCCTTTGCCGATTTTGGATTCTTTCTTGTTTTTGTACAAATCTGACATTACTTTACATCATCCAAACCTGAGTTCCAAATTGTTCCCTCTCGACCCCAAACCACAATTTCCATGTTTCAATCATATCATACGAACACCATCTCCCTCATTACTTAGTGATACTCAAAGTTTTAACCCGATATATATCACTGCAAGTGCACAGCAAACGCAGTAGTATAGATGGGATCGAATCCACATAGACCAGTTACACACTAAGACCTTTATTTAAAATCAAGCTAGAAGACACATAAGTTGTTTGTTGGTTTTTTCGAATTGCAGAGTAAATAAAAGCAGAAATTAAAACAAAGTAAATTCAGAAGCTAAAAGCGTTAGGCATCAGGGTAATTCGCAAGAAACATGATTGATAAATAGGAAATCAGACATGAAAATAATGAAGCAACATTCTTGAACTCAAATCACTGAAACAGACAAATCTCCTCCCGGAGTATTTAATCCCTATGTTTAGAACAATGAAAACTAACTCCCATTGAATTCAAAAGAGCTAAACATGCATTAAAGTCAGGTTTGATATGTTCCCAAATACCTTAACATCAACTCCCTTTGGCTAAGGATATTTTGCTCATCTAAGAGATTTCAGGTTTCTAAATCAACTCCCGTTGTATCTATCAACCTAAGATCATGAATCATGTATCTAATCTTAATTCAAACAATAAGTTCAACTTAGATGATGAATCTTTATGATAATTTTTTCAAATCTAACAACCTAAATCATCAATTCATGAAATCCTTTGAATCCCTAAAACCTAACTAGAAAACTACTCAGACATAATTGAAGAACACAAAATCATAGATGAAAAGAAAGACATAATGAAATTAAAAAGAGAAAAGGGTTCAGAAAGCTTCTCCAAAAGACTGTGGATGCAGAGTTTCTTCTCCCCAAAACATACAAAGAAAAAGCTCAAAAGTCTATGAAAAATAAAGTATATTAACCTAATTTTCGTCCTAAATATTTATATAGGATTCCAGGGTCTTTTCTCAAAATCTGGAAATTCTTGGGCAAAAAAGAAATTTTCCGAAACTCGACAGCATGTGTTTACATAATTAGCCATAACTTTTGATCGCACCATTGGATTGTCTTCAAATCACCTCCATATGAAAGTTAACTCACGTGGCTATCTTGTGTCAAAATTTCAGCTCGATCCAACGGTGGGAACAGTTTCACATAATGCCAAACTTCTGATCCATCAGCATAATTCTGCATCTTCGTAAGTCTATTTTTATCCAAATTGCTTCATTTCTCTCCAAAACATTTTAAAACCTGTAAAAGCACCAAAAGACACCAAAAGACTCCAAAAATTCTCAAAATACACCAAAAACACCATTATAAGTTAGTAAAAACCGAGATATATCACTTAGTCACTCAACCAACCATCCTCAAATGATTAAGCAACGAGAAAATATGGCTTGGATCCTTGATCTTTTGTTTGAGCCATTTCCATCCAGACGTCTCCGCAAAACCACTCGCTCGATAAACCGCTTACATTAATAAGTCACGCTTCGACACTACTTACCCTCCATTCTGATCTCATCTTCACAATCATCCATTTTTTGATGAGCTGCTCATCAAACCGTCAATCCTTCAATTCACCAGAACTTCTGGCCCATCGCTTTCTCTTTTGCATGTTAAAACATCGCTCAAATTCCACATGGATCAACAACGTTCAGATTCCGCGTTCACGACCCATCACCCTCATAAGTCTATCCCTCTGTCTTTCCAGAAACTTTACCATCAGAAGTCTCTCCCTCGGTCTTTTCGGATACTTCTTCCTCTATTCAATTTGCATTTAGAATTCTCTTCATCCGGGCTATGTCTCCCTAATACCCCAATCTGTTCATACTTGGTTCATTTCACATCAAATAATATTGAATTCTCTCAGACCAGTTGTTCTATTGGGTCTCGCTTTCGATTCTAATTGCCTTTCGCTGCACTTAGCGATCAATATCCCAATCAGATCAAGTCTTCATGGCTACTGGCTGCCAATCAACACTTGAACGAGATAGTGTTCGGATTCATTCCACTCCCTCTTGGAAATCTTTACTGTGTTTGTTTCCTTTACTACAGCCAGAATCTCTCTCAGAGTCACTTCTCGAAGACTCGATGTTCCCGTTTCTTATGTGATTTCCTCTGGAATTTTTTTTCAATCATGATCCCCAAGAAGTAACCAATTATTTCCTTTTAGAGATCCTCTTGGTGTTCCTTTTTGTGTCTCACGACCATGATTTCAACATATCTTCCAATCGTTGTCTATATTTCTCCTTCGGAAACTCTTCCCGAATATGATCATCGATCTTTTACGCGCTTTTAATATCGGATACTCTTCATTCAAAGGTTTATGGGTTTCTCTAATTCATATCCATTTTGTTTATCTATCCCAAATGCCAATTCTCTCTTCCCGAACGTAATCCTCTAGAATAACCGCCCCCAACTTGTTTATGGGCGAAAGTACAGTTTTGCCCTATCGAATAACCCATAACAACCTATTAATCCTTCTTGTGTGTTCTGAGTCATTAATTGTTTCTGCTCTTTTCTTTTCCCAACAGAATCCATCTGACCAGACTAACCCTCACCAACCTTGCTCAGATCTGACCAGACTTGTCTGAATCCGAAAGTTTAGACTGAATTTCCAACATGGTCGAAATTATTGCCAGCTTATCCGAAATTCACGAAATCTCATGTAAGTCTTATTTTAACTTGGTTTTTCTTTTTCGATCGGTTTAGATCTCCATAACTCAATTCCTCTAAGTGTTCATATATTCATAAATCATTAATCGGATCTCTTCATTTTCACTAAGCAAGCTTAACTTAACATTCGGTGACCTTACCTATTATGTCTTTCTAGGCCATAGTCTTATTCGTCCAAACTGTTCAGTATGGATTGCAGATGTTACAAGAATTCCTACTTTTTTTATTTTTTATTTAGCATATGATTTTATTGAATCATAACTAAAGTAACATATTACAAGACCCACAATCTGCAAAACATACATTGTTTATAACATGAAAATTGAAAAAGCGTCAACATGATACTTCCTAAATCATTTGTAGGATCAATTGCCACACTAAATTTTCCCACATTCATACTCGATCTTATATGATCTTTGTTTTGGTACCATCTTTTGTAATCAATCACCATTTAACTTGTGAAAGATCATTGGATGCGAATCATTGGTTACATTGTAATATGTTCCTCGCACTCCCGCGCTAGGAGATAATATATGTTGTTGTGATTGTTGTCCATGGATTGATTTAACTTCTGGTTTGACTCAGTCTACGGTTGAGTTCATTGTCTCTGATTCGACATGATTCTTTGTTCATTTTCAAGTAACCATACAATGGTGCCTTTCATGAAAGATGAAATTTCCACAAAAATTGGTTTGGATTTATTCCAAACATCGGAAAGCCACCACAACATTATGGTCACCAGAGAATCCACACTATTGAAATGAGTGAATAAAGATACCATTCGTCAATCACCACAAACTAGGAAATAATAGAAGCAATATCACTGTGAAAGAAGAAGACCGAAGAACATGATCAATGGTGATAAAACCACTAATTGAGATTTACCCAAACCGACCTAAACGATAAACACAACACCATAGTAGATTTATTGTTAGAAAATGGTAAATAAGTGAACGATGATACATAATGGGTTACACGACAAAGTGACGTCCAAAGTCGATGCAAATGATGAAAAGAATGGTTTGTGAAATCTACTCTCTAGCTAAATCAACATTATTGCCCCCTTTCGTAACATTATTTAATATAATACTAAAAAGAAATTGCAAATAAGCAAAGAAAGAAACAAGAAAACTGGCAATCGTTGGAGACGGTTGAAACCGAGTAGACGATGAATAGTATGATTACCTTTTATTTAAGCTACAGAGAAAACGATTTATGTTCACTTATATATCATTGATGTTTAAGCATGTAAATTATTTTGATTAATGTCGTGTCAAAATGTTTTCATTTTTGGTATTTGTATTTTTAAGCTATATAAGTTCGAATCCGTTCAATCGAGGTGATTTTTTTACTTCTTTATTTATGGGATATACATACATTTCGATTAGGGCTGGACATAATACTTGAATCCGACCGAATCAATTAAAAAAAATCGAATTTGAACTGGTTCATAAAATATTTGAACGGATCCCGTTGCGACATTTTCAGATATCATGATATTATATGAATTTAATCTAAGTCTGAAGACTCCGAACGAGTATCTGAAAAAAAGCTCTGAAAAAGAAAACATTCTGATTGAATCTGAATTTTAAATCCGTAAACAAGAAAATTTTCTAACTCAATCTATACCTAAAAAGCAATAAAAATTCAAAAACATGAAATAAAAATCGAAAGAAACTTGATTCAATGGATTTTGGGTATACTTGAGTTTCACTCGATTTATCATGTCTGATCCACACTCGAATTAATTTGAACCAAATTTCCAAGCCGAAATTTTTAAATATCTGAATACTCTTCCACCCTAGAAACTCAAAATCCTAATGAATCCGAATCGCTGGTCTGATCTGAACCCGAATTAACCTGAGCCGAATTCTCTACCCGAATTCTTTTAAATGTTCGAACGTGCTTTACTCTTCTGCCATGGAAAACTCAAAATCTTAAAAGAGCATGAGCATTGAGAGTTTCTTCCCCAAAGCCCTCAAAAATATTTTTTTAGTCATATAATAACTTTTTTTAATTTATTATTGCTAACCAGTTAAAATGAGACAAGTAGAGAGTGAGTCTCTTAATGAGACGAGCGGATTTTGTTTGATTTTGATTCGTAATTTTTTCTGAACTTGTTTGAAATTTTATTTATATTTTTTCACTAAATTTGTAATTTCGTCTTTTATCATATATTATATATTCAATACATAAACCTTAGTCTGTGTTTTTCCCCGAGTGACTACTTATAATCTTATATAAAATGTTAATTTACAAATACTTTTTAAATAAAATTCTTAAAAAGACATCATATGATTACAGTATGTATTAAATTAATATGAATAATATGAATAATATGAATTCAAAATTATATTTAAATATCTAATAATATGAATCGAGAACTGGAATCTGAAGAGTTATAAAAAACGTTTTTCTTTTGTTTTTTTCATTTAGTCGTATTACGTTTTTTGTTTTTCATTTAATTATATTAAATTAATCTAGACACATCCTTCTTTCGTGTGCTGAGACGTCACGAATTTTTATATTCTTCGATTTTAAATTTAAATCTTAACAGCAACAGAAACGGCCTTTCGTATTCTCTAAATAAATAAGACTATAATAGATTATATATTTAATGTAAATTAACTTTTATAGTTAAATCTCATAGCGGCACATGTCATCTTCACGTCAACTGAAATTGATGACGTCTCAAGCTCTTGGAGAGAGTTGAGAAACTTTTATATATTAGATTTTCTTTGAGAGTTTTACGAATGGATTTTGGGTATATTTAAGTTTCACTCGATTTATCATGTCTGATCCACACTCGAATTAATTTGAACCAAATTTCCTACCCGACATTTTTAAATATTTGAAGACTCTTCCACACTAGAAACTCGAAATCCTAATGAATCCGACCCTCTGGTTTGAATTCCAAACGTCCATTCCTAGTGTCTATATGGGGTAAAAGTCTAGAATACTCTTAAATGAAAAAAAGATTCTCAATAATCTCTTGTGATCATAAATACTCTTCACTCTTAATGAAGGTTTGCAAAACCCATTTTGCCCCTCAATAAAAATAAAATAAATGGAAACAAATTGAATAAAGCAACAAATAAGAAAAAGTATATTTTCTCTTTCCAACAACCAATCAAAAAAGAGTGCAACATTTTCTCTCTCCTATCTCTCTTCTTCTTCACGAGCCAAATTCGAAAATCACCACCATTGAAGCTTCAAATCAAAACCTTGCCACCATTCTTCCACCATTGACGCTAAAGCTCAAAATCGAGGAAATTTCGTATTCTATTAGGTAACTTATATGAATTTTGAAAGAATTTGCGGTTAATTAAGGTAGATAAAGAGTATAACATAAGTATTTATAAATTGGGAGATCTCAAATTTAAAATGATAATTATACAATAATGTGCAATGAAAATAGGGTAAATCGGGGTTAGTTATAGGTAAAAAATGTAACTAAATTAGAAAAAAATGTTTGACCATAGTGAATCATAAGACGATTAATGTTCGTAATTTGTATAACTTAGTAAAACCGATTAAACTTGTGAATATTTGACTGGCACAACATGGTAAGATACAATTATTTTTTTACCAAATTTTACCAAGTTGGACATTTGTATAATTATACAAATTTATAACTTGGTAAAAGTTGGTATGAATTGACTGGTATAACTATAAAAGTTGGTGTAACAAATTAAGATATGAGTGTACTATTGTTGATTTTTATTATTTTTTCAGGGGATGATGAGTTTTATAAACATATATTTTGATTATGGAGGACATTGCACTAAATTTGAATATTCGGTTGAAATGTATCCAAATGGTGACCCGTATGGTATATCGTTTAAGACAACATCTTCGGGCGAGATAAATTATTCAGATTTAGTGGCTAGGATTTGCAAGAAGGTTGGAGAAAATGAATCTAAGATGAGGCTACGATTGCTCCCTCATATCAAAACATTTGTATGTGACGCTGATGATGTTTATCTTTGTCTAACCTCCACGGACTCAAAGCAAAGAAGAATTGTTTTTTTACTTTGAGGTTTTAAATTAAATGATTCTGATGGCTGAGCATGTTTCAAAAGTAGATAGAATAAGTTCACATGGTGAAAACTATGGAGAGCTTAATGCATGTGGTAGGGAAAATGTTGAAGCTAGTCTTGGAGTTATAAGTATTTATGCTGGTAAGGAAGCAACAATAGAACATCGTGACTCGATTGACTAACAACATGACCAAAATACTAATTTGGATACTAGTTCGTTGGAGGATGCAATTATTGGAATTGGGGAGAATGAATCACATGACGACCAGAATACTAATTTGGATAACGGTGTGGATAACGTTGTAGATCATGGGCTAGAAGATCCTGATATTCATGTTGAACTTAAGCAACCACGGGCTGTATAAGAAAGTGGTGTATAGAGGCATGAGAAGATGGTTTGAATATTGAAGATGGCCAAGAATTTGAAAGTAAAAAGCAATGAAAGATTTAGTTGAGAGAGCACTACATGAGAACTGTTTTGGAACCACTTTACTTAACTCTGATATTAATCGATACGTAACGAAATGTTGTGAGGCTAAAAGATTTTTTAAATGGGCTTTGCGGGTTATAAGGGTCAAGAATTCATCTGCTTTCTCGGTTAGATCATACAATAAAATTCATACATGCTCTAGGACAAGTTCAAGTGGAAGCACCAGAAAGGGAGGAAAGCCACAACTAGTTGAATCTATTATGAAGGAAGATTATCCAGTCAATTTGAGATCCCACCTCCCAAAAGTCTCATTGGCCTCTGATGGCTCAGGTTTTCACCCAAGAAATCACTGCAAGCGTACAGTT
>OVAN01014025.1:0-12375 GCA_900406275.1 Anastatica hierochuntica | reverse complement strand
TGTTGATGATTATTTTCAGGAGATGGAAACTCTTATGATACGAGCTGGTGTTAATGAGGATGAGAATGAAACAATGGCGCATTTTCAGGCAGGTCTAAATCGAGAGATTCAAGACAATCTGGAAACGTAAGAATATGCTGACATTTATGAGTTGTTGCATAAGGCTAATCTTATTGAAAAGAGGCTAAAAAGGAAGGCAACCTCTCGAAATTTTCCAAACAATTTCTGAAGTTGCTGGCGGCAAGTTGAAGGAGGAACCGAAGAGCTTCTCACGCGAGGAAAAGAGCAAACCCACTCATGCTCGGTCTCGTGATGTTAAGTGCTTCAGGTGCCAAGGATTTGGTCATTATTCAAGTGAATGCACTAACAAGAAGGTGATGCTAGTTCTGGACAACGGAGAACTTGTGTCAGAAGATGAGGAAGCTTCGAATTCGGAAGAAGAGACCATCGACTATCCTGTTTATGGGAAACTCTTGGACACACGAAGATCACTTGCTGTACAGTCCACCCCATCTGAGACTGATCAAAGGGAGAATTTATTTCATACTCATTATTTAGTTTCTGGTAAAATGTGCATTTTGATTATTGATAGTGGGAGCTATACTAATGTTGCGAGTGAACTTTTTGTAGGAAAAACGGGGCTGGAGAAGAGACAATATTCCACGCCATATAGGCTGCAATGGCTGACAGAGAATGGCGACCTTAAGGTGATTGAACAGGTGACAGTTCCCTTAAGTATTTGACGGTATATTGATGAGGTAGTTTGTGACGTTTTGCCCTTGGATTCGAGTCATCTTCTTCTGGGAAGATCATGGCAGTTCGACAAGAAGGTTGTCCATGATGGATTTAAGAATATTCTTTCCAACATAAGAATATGAAGGTCGTGCTGGGTCCTTTGTCGCCTCAAGAGGTTTATGTTGATCAACTACATCTCAAACGACAAAAGTCTGAACCTGGGGGTAGCCCAAAGGCCATGGCACCCACAGGTAATAAAGAGGTACTTCAGCTAGCTAAGGTAAGTGACATTTCTAAAACTATGCATCTTTCGCACCCTATGCTATTAGTTATTTCTAAGGAACTGACGACTTCTGCTGAGCTTTCACCGGAGCTTCCGAGTGATCTTAAGAAACTATTGCAGGAATTTGCAGATGTTTTTCCTGAAGAGATGCCGCCGGTCTACCACCCATTCGCGGGATTGAGCATCAAATAGACTTTGTTCCAGGGGCGTCTATACCAAATAAGCCCGCATACAGAGCAAACCAGGAAGAAACTAAGGAGATGCAACGACATATTGATGCTTTGATGGAGAAACAACACATTCGGGAAAGCTTGATTCCTTGTGCAGTACCCGTTCTTCTAGTGCCAAAGAAGGATGGAAGCTGGCGCATGTGCGTCGATTGTAGAGCCATCAACAATATCACTGTAAAGTATCAACATCCTATTCCTAGTTTAGATGATATGTTAGATGAACTGCATGGATCCTGTGTGTTTTCTAAAATTGATTTGCGTAGTGGTTATCATCAGATTAGAATGAAAGAAGGTGATGAATGGAAAACTGTATTTAAGACTAAGTATGGATTATATGAATGGCTTGTTATGCCTTTTGGACTTACTAATGCACCTTGTACATTTATGCGTCCAATGAACCATGTTTTGCGAGCCTATCTAGGTCATTTTGTGGTGGTTTATTTCGAGGACATCTTGATTTATAGTAAGAATATGGCTGACCATATCACTCATCTGAAATCGGTTTTAGAAGTACTTAGAAAGGAAACTTTGTTTGCTAATTTAAAGAAATGTACTTTTGGAATGGATCACCTTGTCTTTTTAGGATTTGTTGTGACGACACGGGGTATCAAGGTGGATGAGGAGAAAATCGTGGCTATCAGGGATTGGCCGAGCCCATCTAATGTGGCGGAGGTTAGGATTTTTCATGGGCTGGCTGGATTTTATCGTCGGTTCATTAAAGACTTCAGCACCTTGGCAGCACCACTTACAGAAGTCATCAATAAAAACTTTGGGTTTAAATGGGAAAAAGAACAAGAAGATGCTTTCCAACAGCTGAAAGGGAAGTTAATCAATGCTCCTTTACTCGTTCTTCCTGACTTTTCTAAAACGTTTGAAATTGAATGAGATGCTTTTGGTGTAGGAATTGGAGCTGTACTGACGCAAGAGAAGAAGCCTATTGCCTATTTCAGCGAAAAACTCACTGGAGCAAGGCTGAACTATCCAACGTATGACAAGGAGTTGTTCGCACTGATTCGAGCTCTTGAAACTTGGCAACATTACCTTTGGCCTAAAGAGTTTGTGATCCACACTGATCATGAGTCTCTTAAGCATTTAAAGGGGCATCATAAACTGAATAAAAGACATGCCAAGTGGGTCGAATTCATTGAGACATTTCCTTACGTGATTCACTACAAGCAAGGTAAGGAGAATGTAGTTGCTGATGCACTATCTCCCAGGTATGTCTTACTTTCTGCGCTAGAAACGAAAATGCTGGGCTTTGAGTTCGTTAAGACATACTATTTGGATGATCCTGATTTTCATGAACATTTTAGAGCAAGTGATAATCATTCTAGTAGTGTATTTTATCAAGCTGACATATTTTTGTTCTATGGCAACCACTTGTGTTTACCACGTTGCTCTTTGAGAGATTTAATGGTCAGGGGATCGCATGAGGGAGGTCTAATGGGGCATTTTGGAGTGGACAAAACTTATCACGTGCTGAAAGAGCACTTCTACTGGCCGCATATGCGGAAAGACGTGGAGAAATTCTGCAAACGGTGCATTGTCTGCGCCCAAGCCAAGTCCACTAACAGCTCACAAGGTTTGTATACTCATTTACCTGTTCCTACGAGCCCATGGGTTGACATTTCTATGGATTTTGTACTTGGATTGCCTAGGACTAGGAAGGGCAGCGATTCCATCTTCGTTGTTGTAGATCGATTTTCTAAGATGGCTCACTTTATGTGGCTGATTTGTTCTTTACCAATGTTGGTCGATTGCATGGAATGCCTAGAACCATTGTTTCAGATAGGGATGCTAAGTTTCTTAGTTATTTGTGGAAACTCTATGGTCTAGATTAGGAACAAAGCTGCTGTTTTCTACTACATGTCATCCTCAAACTGACGGAAAAACTGAAGTAGTTAATCGATCTTTGTCTGCATTACTGCGTTCTATTGTTGGGAAGAATATTAAATCGTGGGAAGATTGCTTGTCGCATGTTGAGTTTGCATATAATAATTCGGTCAATAGGACCACCAAATTTTTGCCATTTCAGATAGTATATGGGTTTAGTCCATTGACTCCGTTGGATTTATTACCTTTACCTCTGAAAGAATATGCTAATCTTGATGGAAAAGCCAAGGCCGAGTACATTGTTTCTTTGCATGAACAAGTTAAGAAGAATATCGACTCAAGCACTGAGGCTTACGCTAGACATGCCAATAAGAAACGCCGAGAACTGATTTTAGAGCATGGAGACATGGTTCTGATTCGCCTAAAGAAGGAAAGATTGGGAGAAGAGAAAAAGTCCAAGCTGAATAAGCGAACCGTTGGTCCATTCAAAGTACTGGAATGCATCAATAACAATGCCTATAAGATTGATCTCCAAGGTAATTACACCGTGAGTTCAACCTTTAACGTTGCTGACTTGATTCCTTTTCCTGTAGGAGCTGCGGATTGGAGGGCAAATCCTTTTAAAGGGGGGGGGGAGGGGATGATGCAATACAGGCTGCACCAGAAGATGAGCTGGAACTATGTGATAGTGAAGAGGGAGAGAGCTTGGGAAATGATGCTGACTAAGACCCATTCATTTTCACTCATGGACCAGTTACAAGAGCTAAGGCAAAGAAGCTTCATAATCGAATTGCAACATTGGTTTATTCTAAACCAATCTCAGTTTCAGATCAAGAAGCAAACCAGAATTCAATTAAGACTTTTAACCATTCGGTTTGCAGTCTTAATTAATTCGATTCTATCCAATCGATTTTAGTAGGAATTAGGCTTGGTTTATTTTAATTTTGGTTAAGGATTTTCGAAAATAAGCCTTAGGTACTAAGGAGATCATTCAGGTTTATTTCCTTTTATTTTAAGGAAAAGATCTAGATATTTCCTTTTACTTGAAGATTTATTTTAGGATTTTTTTTAGTTAAGATATATTTTCTTTTATTAGGATTCGATTTTCCTCCTTAGTTTAGGAATAGATTTTCGAAACCCTAGACTCTCAGAGTCGATAAATACTTTGTATTCTGCATCTTTTAATACATTCAGAGTTTTAAGCAAATATTAAGTCTTCTCTTTTCTTTCTAAGAAAGTGAATCCCTGTTCATCTTCGAACAAACCCTTGTTGCTTAAGAGTTAATTCTCTAGATCTCGAATAAACTCTATCCCATTGAAATTCACCTCTGAATTTTCGAAGAAGCCATTCTGAAATTCAGATCTGAAACTCCTCTTTCTTGTTCAAAAGATTTTGGGTTGCATCACAGACCAAAGGAAAGAGGCACATAAAGAATCAATCTAATTAAGAAATCTTCTCGGTAAGTAGAAAGCCCTACACAAAAAATTCGTTATACTCGAAATAACCGAGAGAAGTAGCTGTAAACTACCCACAAAGGATAAAAACTGTGAAGACCACGATTGCATCTTTAGCCGTATCTTGTCTAATAAGGGAGCATAATCTGTGTATGTCATCCGCTTTATCGTTATGGGTAACCCAAGAAAGCGGACACGAAGATACGATAATGACAAGCCAAACCGATTAACCATAAGTGGACAAACATCTTCCGAGACACCAACTAAGTAAGTCGTAGATTTACTTGCATTAATCTGAAGTCCAAATATTCGCGCGAAATACGCGAAAACATCCATTACTCCTTGAGTTGATTTGACTTTTCCATCAGTGAAAACAATAATATCGTCGGCAAAGGAGAGATGAGTGAGTTGAAAAACATCACAATACGGGTGGTAACCAATTCGCCCTTCTAAAGCAGCCTTGTTAAGCAAAGAAGAAATCACATTCATTGCTATATCAAAGAGATATGGAGAAAGAGAACACCCTTGACGTAACTCGCGAGTACTCAAAAATAATCCAGCAAGCTCGCCATTAACTTGGACCGAAAACATAGCCGTAAATAAACACGTTCGAATCCACTTGACAAATAATTCAGGAATCTCCATAGCTCGCAAAGTATTAGAGATGAAATCCCATTGAACGATATCAAAAGCCTTAGCAATATCCTTTTTCATCGCACATCGCGAAGTAGTATTGGCATTATGGTAACCCTTTACTAATTCCATGGCCAACAACAAGTTTTCAAAGAGTAACCGATCCACTACAAATGCGGACTATTCAGAAGAATAGATTCGGGGAGTATCCCCTTCAACCGATTTGCAAGAAGCTTTGAAATGACCTTGTACATGATATTGCAACAAGATATCGGTCTATAATCTTTCATTACCATCGGGTTTTCAACCTTTGGGATTAACGCCAAGATAGTCGAATTCACTCCTCTCGGCAGGAAGCCATTAGCGAAAAATGAACAGATTGCGGTGGTAAAATCCTCTTTAATAACTGGCCAAGCCGAAATATAAAACTCCTTGGTGAAATCATCCAGACCCGATGATTTATTGGAAGGCATAGAAGATAAAATTGAGAGGATTTTCGCTGCACATACTGGCCGAATCAAACCCTCTTGCGCAGAAAGAGAACACCTGAAAGGCATTAAGTACTGCAATTCCTGAACCGAGATTCCATGATAGTCCAAAGGCGCCTCCTATAAAAAGTGTTTGAACCAACCCTCTGCCTCAGCTTTAATATATTTTGCATCAGTGAGCAGGACACCCGTCGCAGTCTTGACTAATCTGATCGCATTTTTAGAGGTCCGAGCATGTGCTATTCTATGAAAGAATATGTTATTATGATCGCCAAGTTTAAGCCAGTGAACTTTAGACTTTTGTCTCAGAAAATCCTCCTCTAATGCCGCAACAAACTACTAGCGGGAAGTTGCGGCAGACTCCGCTGCAAGATGAGCTGCTGATGGGTTATTAAGAACTAGCTCCTGAGCAGCAGACAATGCAGAAAAAGCTTCCTTGACCTTAAGAGAGAGATCACCCACCTGCTCTCTGTTAAGGAGCCACAACTTAGGCTTTAAAGCTTTAAGATTTCTTGAGAATTTATTCATAGCTGTTGTGGACACTTGTATACTAGTATCACTTGCCCATGACTCCCTCAATGCTGAAGAGAAACCAGGACGCGAAGTAAGCATATTTGGAAATTTAAAAGGCTTGCGAGTAGAGTGTTGGATAGTGTCTGAGATAGCCACACAACATCGTGCATGATCCGAGATACCACCCGCCTCAAAACAAGCAAAGGAGCATGGGAAGTGCGGAAGCTAGTCAACACCGATCAAAGCTTTGTCAAGTTTCTTGCTTATCGGGTCTTTATCCCTATGATTCCCCCAAGTATAAGTAGAACCGTGATAAACCAAGTCAGAGAGGCAGCAACAAGACACTAGAGTATGGAAATCACGCATCCCTTGAGTCGTAATGATATTGCCAGAGTGTTCATCGGTGGATAAGATTTCGTTAAGGTCACCAAGAATGATCCAAGGCTTCTCAGAAAAGAGAGGAGCCTCATGATGAGCCTTTAAGTCATCCCACAACAGCTTGTATTTGACTAAGAAGTTTGATGCATAAACAAAAGACATAAAGAGTTCAGCATTATGCCCCGAAAGAAGCACTGAAACCGTGTTGATTTGAGCATATTTAAAGATGGGAGTAAGACAAACTGAATCATCCCAGATCACCCATATTCGACCACGCGGATTGTATTCATAATTAGATAAAAGAGACCAACCCGAGAGAGCGGAAGAGCAAACTCGAGTTATCTTTGACTCCTATACACAAGTTTCCAAAAGATACCCGAACGACACGTTAGAAGAAGAGATCCACTGTTTGAATGCGTGGTTTTTTGAGCTCTATTGAACCCGCATATATTTCAGTAGAAGAAAGACATTTTAGTTTTTTCGGCCTCTCCGGCCTCTCTTTGTAGAATTCTTCTCCTTCCAGGGACTGTAAAATCATCTAGATACTTATTAATGCCCTTCGTCACTCTTGGTAAAACAGGTCTCAGATTCTCAGCCTGTAAATGAGAGTTTGATCCACCATCCAGAGCGTTTTCTTGTACTTTTAAGTTTGAGTTAAAATCCAATTCCCCCTCTTCAAGATCGGAGCCATTTGCATCTGTATCATTCTCACTCTCTATATCAACATTAGCTTGAAGAATGGAGAACCGAGAAGGAGAAATATCGATTCCCAAATTTGAGTGATCTCTTGAGGTGGTAACATATTGCGAGCCGCGGCCCGGAGAGACTTGCTTCCAAGCTTCAACATCATCATCATCTTGTTTCCTTTCCTCTTCTAAAACTGTACCAGAAGCAATGATTAAAGCCGATTGGTTTTGCTTTTCCAAATCCTTTAACGGAGGTTCCATTATCTCAAGATGAACATGATCCACCTCCTCTGTTTCTTGCAAAGGCAACAAAACAAAGTCAATTTTAATAGGAACAAAAGAGTTAATATCCAAATCTTTGGTGGCTAAGGAAGCTTTTACTTTCACTATGGTCGGTGCTAGGCTTGAAACCTTGTCTTTCGGGACCCAAATATTTTTAACTTGCTCCGATGTGTTCTGAGAAGTTTGACATACAATATCATTATGCCCCATTTATTGCAAGAGGAGAACCTCAGCAGTAGCCAGAGATAAGAAACATCAATGTTCGTCGTAAATCCTTTCTTATTGTTCAATCAAACCTTTTTTCGTAGCTCCTTGGATAAGTCAACTTCAATGAAGATGCGTGCTTTATCGAAAGAGTCACAAGCCAGAGTCTTCGGATGGAGTTTCTTCGGACCACCAACTGCACTGGCAACAAAACTAGTCCCTTCTCTGAGAATAACTTGTCCGGGACATTCTTGAAGTCAACCCCAAGTGGTATTGACAATAGGACAGGTAGAGAATTAACTACACTAGGAATCCATTCAGAGATAACCATTGGAACATCTGTAATATTATATAGGCCCATTGTAGTACCTTCCTACGAATCGATGCATTTGGGATTCGAAACTTCATAGCATTAGGGTTCATGACATGAACATCCACTCAAAGTGCCTTGTCACCGTAAGTCCAAATCTTGTTAACAATAACATGCACCTTGGCCACGTGCGGAGCCGTGTCAAGGAAGCGACCGATAAGAAAATATTTTCACAGATGGTTTGGATCCTCCAACACCTCATCCGGGATATCAAAACCATCGTCATCAATGTGTGAAAGGGCCGAAGAATGTATCTGCAAATTGCCCGCAAAGGAAGCAGCAACTGATGCCCAAGAAGGGCGATTTTGTGGAGTTGGAGAGGACAGAGGGAGCTGAGGTGGAGCGGGAGACGAAGCCCCCTCCATGTCAACTGACGACGCCGCCGTAGCGGCAAGGGGCAAGTTACTTGGGATGGAGGAAATCACCGCAGAAGAAGCGGCTAGGGTTTCTTTCATTTCTTCTTCTTTTCGTTCCTTTTTTCGTCTCTATTATCTCAAACGATTTAGTTTTCTCTATAGGAAAAACACTTTTAGTTTATGTTGTAATGTAAGACTTTATTGCAACAAAAAAACCTTTGGACAACAAATGCAACTTTATTTAATTTTTTTCTTAGATCATACTAAAAGAACTTGTGAAACTCTATGTTAAACGTGAGCAAAACTAGAAAATGAGAAAAGATCATCATATCGTTTATCCGCCATCGCCCGAATAGCGAGCAACTTTGCCCGTAAACGATTTATCCACCTGATGGTAAATAGCACTTGGTTTGACCCTTGAAGCTCCATGACGTCAATTGATTCTGAATTGACCATAAATGATGAATTGCACTCTGAAAAGCGAACCTTAGAAATATAACATGCCAAGAAGGTTCAGCACCAGCCAATAAGAAATTAACAATATGAGACCAGACCGTAGAGTAAACTTGTCCCATCAATCCTCTAGCTACTCTCTGTCAAACTTGTGCCGAAAGTTTACACTCGTAAAAGAAATGATCTCTGTCCTCTTGAAGAGAGGAACAGAGCACACATGAAGATGGTAAACCACTGGCCCACTGCGCCATTCGAACTCCCGTAGACAACCTATCCTTGAAAGGAGATATATTCTCTTGTGTCCCTAATTTTGAAAACTAAAACTCTTATATCCCTTTCCATTCTCCTATATCCCTTTCAAGTTGAGTTTACAAATTTGCCTTTAGTATTAATTAATTAAAAAAAGTTAATGTAATATGTTTATTAATAGAGTTTTGGTAATGGAATGTGTTTATTGGGTTCAAGCCCATATTGTTTTTGATTGTAGGTCCGAATATGAATATAAGTTAAGTTTGAAAAAAACGGTCCGGCCCATTATCCGTTGTTTATAAACGTCACCCTCCCACGCTTGAGAAAAATGGTCTCTCTGTTTCGTTTCATCTTCTTTCTCTGACTGCAAGAGACTCTTCGGTTTCTCTCGTTTCTCAAACCCAAAAAAAAGTTTTTTTTCTCTCTTCCAGTTAGTACTATCTCTCTCTCGTCATGGCGTCGTGTTCCTCGAACACCGGTAAGTGACTCTCTCTCTCTCTCATCACACATTTTTTCCTTGTTTTGTTTAGTTTTACTATGTGGCTCTTGCTCGTTTCACTTTAGTTTCAGAGTTTCCTCTATGTTTTCACTTGCATGTCTCTGATTATTGCTCCGATTGTGAAATGCGTAAGGGAAATTTAGAAAAAGGAGAGATTTCTTTCTTAATCTATATACAATATAGTCTAGGAAAATATGTACACTATAGGTGTAAAAATTGAACTTACCTATAGGGGTAATGATGTTGAAAACATATTTGACATAACTTTTATTTATAGATTACCAATGTGAAATTTTAATGACTTTTTTAATAACAAGTTTTTACAGATTGTGAAAATGTCAAAGAGGAAAAAGTCAAAGAGGAGGTCAATGAGGAAGGAGTTGAGGAAGTTGTCAAAGACGAAGATAAAGTGAACGATGAAGAAGAAAAAAAAATGGAGAAGAACCACAACAACAAGAGGAACCATGATGTGTCAGTATTTTAGTAGGTTTTTACTACTGTTTTTACACGAGATCTAAGGTTTTTAGTATGTATTCGGATTGTTTTGGCGCGGATTTGTGTTCTTTGTTGTCTATACAGGGTTCGAGCTTGAATGTGCGAAAAGAATGCATTTTGGATGGATTTCAAGCGTCGAAGGAAGTGTTCGTGCAAAGCTGGAAAATACCAAGGAATTTGGACACAGATTGACCGATCCCTGTCTAGGGATCGATCGATCCCTATCCCGATCTGCGAACCGATTTTACGAAGAACCAGACCGAACTTATTTCAGACCGAATTACTATCAAAAGACCTAAGCTCGTGTTTTTACATTCATTATGCAACTTTTCTGAGTTTTAGAGAGCAAATATTGAGTTTGTAACCTAGGGAGAAGAAGTCTTTTTGTTCTTCGATCGAGAAGTCTTCAAAACCCTCTTTTTACTCTTGTTTATGTATAATACAATCATGTCTCTCAACAATTTGATCTTTTTTTTTGCTATTTCCATGAGTTAGTAGTCTGTTCGTTGGGTTTAGGGATTCTCACATAGGGATTCATTAGTTGTTGATATAGAATCGCATGATTAGTGATATAATCTAATGGATTTTCATCTATGATTGTTCGTAATGCATGAAAATGAATTGATCACTTAGTTTCTGAACTTAGGTAATTTAATGCCGGGAAAGTGAATGTTTAAATGCCTGAAAGAATCCTAGATGATCAATTCTTCTTAAGACAACGAAAGTTGATGTTTAAGTGAATTGTGAACATATCAAACCTGTTAGTAACGCATGATTAGAAATCGAGGGTCAACGGAAGTTAGTCTGGTGGAGCGTGCTTTGGGGCGTGCTTTGGGGCGAGTTCCAAGGCCCTTCCAGACTGATCCATCGACACTACAGTCAGGCTCGTGACTTTAAACAAGCGCTGAGTGGGAGGCAACCCACTAGGTAGTTTCCTTTTTCATTTTTAGTAGGTTTTGCAAGTTTTTGGCTTTAGAGTTTTGGTTTTTGGTGCTTTTTATGTTTTTCATGTTTTTGGCCGTCGTATTGCAGGAAATATATCACCAGACAGACGGAGAGGGATCGGTCGATCCCTGTCCATGGATCGATCGATCCCTTTCTCATTTACACGGCCACATCACACGATTTCAGGTAAGTTTGCCTATTCCCTGTTCTTTTGATCTTGATTTTATTTTTTATTTTTATCTGCTACTTACCTCTTCCTTGGATTTGTTTCACACCGAGACGTTGTGAGATAAGTCTGGGGGAGGTTACTGATGTTTTTTTTCTTTTGGTGTTGTTTGAGTCATTTTGATGTTTTTATTGAGTCAGTTATAGATTGTTTATGTTTTATGATGATTTCATACTATTATCTCTGCACATTGCACTTTATTTATATATTCATTAACCATTTCATTTGGACTTTTAGCGCAAGCAAACCAGAGTAACTCATGACCAAACTTCCCACCAGAAATCTCTGGAACTCAGATTTTTTTCTGAAATGTTTTTAACTCTATTTTATTTGGCTTACTAATGAACTTTAAATGCTCTGATCCAGGAACTTTAAATCAAGAGTCAAACCCCATCATTCAGGATTACATCCCCATTTCTTTTTCTACCATCCTTTTCGATAATCCTGAGTGACCAGACTCATCTTTAGTCTGGCACCAGACCCTTACCTGATCTCCTTGATTCTCCATGCATTTCTTTTCCATCTTATGTGCACACATGTGTAAAAACAATGGAGAGAATAGGGTAGACATGATCCTTCTAGTTGCTTAGGTAGGATTAAACAATGTAGGTGGTTTAGACATAGTCCTGAGTGTCTGATTTCTCGGTGTTGGGTGTTTAGGTGGTTTAGATGGATATGTTGCATTTCTTCATGATGTATGGGTGTTTTAGAGTTTAAAAACATCTTTGATATGCTAATTTGAACCAGATTTTCGTTCTTGAAAAAAAACGGAAAAAACGAAAAATTAATTAAAATTCCTATATATCTGGTTTAGAAATTAGCATTTGCATATTATTATGTTGATTAGATTCACCCTGAAGAATGCACATATTTGGTTTATTTTCTGATTGGTGGTTTGTACTTGGATAGTTAAGGGACATGGATATCAATATACTATTTCTCTTCTTCGATTTTGCATAATGTCTTGCATTTTGACGCAGCTTTCGATACCCAAAACACTCTAAGCCTCAACACTAAAAAGCCTTAAATGCCTAGCCTGATTCCTTGATTATGAGTTCCTTG
>OVAN01014024.1:0-12375 GCA_900406275.1 Anastatica hierochuntica | reverse complement strand
CCTGAGAATACCCGATGCCCAACACTTTTCTTAATTATTTACAACCTCGTTTGCTTGTTGCATTTTCTTTGCTTTCTTTATATCGATTTTTGCATCATTCTAAAAGACATCTTTTTAGCCTTAGCCCACTGTTTGATTTTGATTCTTCGTGCTACTCTTTGGTCTCTGTGGATTCGATCCCGAACCACTACAACGTACATCTGTGCGCTTGCAGTGTTATCTCGGGTGAAAACCTGAGCATATCAATGATCAGATGGCTTGGTCAAGTGTAGGATCCGGTCAAGATAAGTCGAGTATAAGGGAACTAATCTGATCAGCGAACTGAACTGAGCTGGATGGACTGGTCCAGCCGAGCCAAGTGTTCCTAAGGAAGGATTTGAGCTGGACAGTTCAACTGAACTGACTGAACTGGGCAGTTGAGCTGAACTAAGCTAAGTTGGTACGGACTTAGCAGCTAGACTGGTCGGATCAGATAAGGATGGTCGGATTCAGACAAGGACTTCCTGGATCAGACAAGGCAGTTATTCCTGTCGGAACCAGACTGGGAAGCTCGCTGGGACTTAGCCAATTTTCGCCCAAGGAGTTGGCAGGAACGATTACTTGGCAGTTTTCACGCGGCAACGTGAATTTGCCTAAGTGTTTTCAGCGGGAACGGTTATCTCCCAAATATGGACGTGCCTGGACCGTTATTGGCGGTTATGGACGGTTTCTGTGGGCCAAAACGCTGAGTTTTGAGCCTTAATTAAAAATGGACGGTTTTCTTACTCATTTCACACGAAAATAACTCAGAAAGAAAACATAGAGCGATTCTAAGGCAATTGTCTTGAGAGAGACGATGTGACTGGGTCGACTTGTTGATCAAGGCGATTAACGTGGAATCGACTATCGAGATTGACTACGATCATCTGAACCGATCATTTGAATCTAAGGCAAAGGTGAGTTCGTGACTATAACCTTTCATAGATTTCTGTGAAAGTCGAATGGCCGTGAATGCTTGATTAATGGTCGATGGCCGAGTATTCACTGTTCGTATGGTCGATGGCTGAGTATTCTGATAATAAGGGTCGTTGGCCAAATTCATGTTAAACTGCTAAGGCTGATGACCGAATTTACATGATTAAAATTGGAACTAAGTGTAAATTCGTAAAGTGAATTAACTGGACAAATGAACTGATTAAACTGGTTGATTTTGTGCATGGCTAGTGGGTCGGGATGGCCGATCTCACTCAGCAATTCTTTGTTGATGCATTCTGTGTGAATGCAGGTTCTGTTTCTGGCCAAGATGGCTCTGTTGAGCAGCACGCAGACCATGGCTGGAACTGAAGGATGAATGGATTAAAATTGTAATGGGTAGAAGGTTTCAATACTTGTAATAGCTTAAAGCAAACTGATCTTGTATTGAAAACCTCGATTGTAATCTAATGCTAAGTTAAGTTATGATTTGTGATGAATGGCTTAACTTAAAACGAAAAGACTTGTCTAGAAATCGAATGAAAACGCGAAACTGTTAAGTAAAAATGAGCAATGGTCTCACAAGTTGGTATCAGAGCATGGTCGATTCTAGGATAGAGTCTTAGTTTAGTGGGTTAATGGGAGAAAAATTCATCCTTCCAAGCTAAGGTATCGCGGTAAGACTGTAATCAGTGTGAAACTAAGTTAGTGGAAAGACTAATTTAGTTAACTCGTTTGAACCGTGCAGATGGCTAAAAGTGGAAGAAGAAAGCAAACTGCTCGCAATGTAAGTGAAGGGACTTCTAGAGTTGATCCGAACAGAGTAGTGGGTGGTCAACTCGAGACTCGTGTTGAGCAGACTGGTGTGGATACTGAGACTAGGACTGGAATAGGAACTGATCCAGCAATTAATCAGGTTGAATTTGATGCTACTGCAGAAGCTGCTGCGAGAAATGTGAGGGCTGCAGTGGGGGATGCGGCTAACACTAACCCTATGGGTCTGCAAGTTGTGCTGATGATGCTTGCTCAAGTGTCGGAAAGGCTGCCTACTATTACACCAGCACCTATAGCACCGCCACCTGTTGCAGTGTTTGTTGCTAATGAGACTGTTGTGGTGAATGTGGAGGATGCTCTAGAGCCGAGGATACCATCCTACCTTAAGGTGATGGATCATATGCAGAGACTGGGAACAAAGTTCTTCGCTGGTGGTGCAAATGTGATTGAGGTAGATGAATGGGCTGATTGGTTAGAAAGAAACTTCAACTCCATTCATTGCCCAGAGACCTATAAGAAGGACATAGCAGTCCATTATCTGGAAGGTGATTCTCATACCTGGTGGAAGGGTTTGGCATCTAAGAGGGAGTATCAGAATTGTACTTGGGAGACATTCAATGAACTCTTCCGATCCAAGTACTTTCCACTAGAAGCTTTTGATAAGCTGGAAGTTGAGTTCCTGGATTTGGAACAAGGCAGCATGACTGTGAGAGAGTATGAGGCTAAGTTCAATAGTCTCAAGATTTATGGTGGAAAAGAACTTCAGGATGAAAAAGTTCAAGTCAGAAGGTTTATGTGTGGATTAAGAATTGATCTTCGCAACCGCTGCTTAGTTCGGAACTATGCTTCAGTTTCTGAACTGGTGGAGAAAGCATCTTTGTTGGAAAATGGGATTAAAGAGGATAATAAGTTACAGACAGGGTTTGTTATAAGAATTAGAGTGGGAATGCTTCTGGAAATAAAAGGAAGTTTCGGCAGACCCAGACTGCTGGTTCTGGTAAGCAAAGTGGAGGACGCAGTGCATGTCCAACCTGTGGAAAGATGTATGGAGGAGTATGTCGAGCTGTATCAGGAGCTTGCCACCGCTGTGGAAGCATGGAACATAAGGTCCGAGAGTGTCCAGAACAGGACCAAAGGGTGAAAGATCAGGGAAGAACTGTAGCAACTAAGACATGCTACAAGTGTGGAGAAGCTGGTCACTTTAAGTTACAGTGTCCTAAGTTGGGGCAGTCAGGGAAACATGCAAATGGTGAACTACCACCACCGCCAAAGAGACAAGCAATCATGCCAAGAGTGTATGCGATGGGACAGGGAACAAATTACCCAAGCACTTCACGTCCGATCACTGGTTAGTCCTGCACCCTTACTCTTTAAATTTTCTGTGTGAAATGTTTGTTTGAGTGGGGTGGGTTCTTAGCATTCTAGGTGGATGTGTAGGGACCCTTTTCAATGGTGGAGTAGCAACCCATGTCATGTTTGACACCGGGGCTACTCACTGTTTTGTAAGCCCTGAGATGGCTAAGGCAGGAGGGTTCCAAAAGGAACCTGGGAAGAATTTCGGATTGGTTAAGGCAGTTGGTGGACAAACCATGCATACTGAAGGGATTATCCGAGATGTCCCAGTTTTGATTTGTGGAAAGAACATGCCGACAGACTTGGTGATTTTTCCAGTGGTAGGCTATGATATGATCCTTGGAATGGACTAGCTGGGAAGGTACAATGCCCATTTGGACTGTCGTCGAGGACGTGTTCGGTTTGAGACTGCCGAAGGAATCCTGAGTTATCAAGGAACAGATTACTAGAAGCTTGGTGATCTCATCGATGCAAGCAGAAAGAAAGATTGAGAAGGGATGTGAAGCTTACTTAGCCACAATCACTGCTGCGGAAGTGGGTCTAGATGCTGAACTGAAAGATATTCCAGTGGTAAAGGACTTCGAGGATGTGTTCCAGTCACTGTCTGGATTACCACCAGGAAGGTCGGACCTCTTTACTATTGAGCTGGAACCTGGAACAGCTTCAATCTTTAAGGCACCGTATCGAGTGGCTCCAGCAGAGACGGCTGAGCTGAAAAAGCAGGTGAGTGAGCTGCTGGAAAAATGGATTCATCAGGCCAAGCAGTTCACCTTGGGGTGCACCAGTACTGTTTGTGAAAAAAAAGATTATAGCTTCAAGCTATGCATTGATTACCGAGGATTGAACAGAGTGACAGTGAAGAACAAGTATCCTCTGCCTCGGATTGATGAGTTGTTGGACCAACTCAGAGGTGCTACTTGGTTCTCAAAGATTGATTTGGCCTCTGGATATCATTAGATTTCGATAGCAGAATCGAATGTTTGAAAGACGACCTTTCAGACAAGGTATGGGCACTATGAGTTTGTGGTGATGCCCTTCGGTTTAACAAATGCTCCAGCGACATTCATGAAGCTGATGTACAATGTCTTCAGAGACTGTTTGGATGAGTCGGTTATCATCTTCATAGATGACATCTTGGTCTACTCAAAGACTCGGGAAGAGCATGAGGAACATCTGAGAATTGTGATGGAAAGACTGCGGGAACACAAACTGTTTGCTAAGCTGAGCAAGTGCAGTTTTTGGCAAAGGGAAATTAGGTTCCTAGGCCATGTTGTCTTAGATAAGGGAGTATATGTTGACCCTGAAAAGATCAAGGCAAATGCAGAATGGCCAAGGCCACGAAATGCCTCATAAATAAGAAGTTTCCTTAGGTTGGCAGGATACTACAGAAGGTTTGTGAAGGGTTTTGCAAGCATGGCTCAACCAACGACTAGACTGACTGGGAAATACGTCCCCTTTACCTGGTCAGAAGACTGTGAGAAGTGTTTCTATAGGCTAAAGGTGATGCTTACCAGCGCTCCGATCCTTGAGTTTTCGAGACCAGAGGTACCTTATGCGGTGTATACAGATGCATCACGAACTAGATTGGGTCATGTACTGGCGCAGGAAGGAAAGGTCATTGCCTATGCATCAAGGCAGTTAAGGAAGCATAAGGGCAATTATCTGACTTATGACCTTGAGAAGGCGGCAGTAGTGTTTGCCTTGAAGATTTGGAGATCTTATATTTACGGTGGGAAGGTCCAAGTCTTCACAGATCATAAGAGTTTGAAGTACATCTTCACTCAACCAGAGCTGAACCTTAGACAGCAGAGATGGATAGAAACGGTTGCTGACTATGATCTTGATATAGCTTACCATCCTGGTAAAGCTAATACTGTGGTTGATACCTTAAGCCAGAAGAGGGCAGCTGTTGATTATGAGAAGGACATGGAAGAATTGGTTGGAATGGTTGGGACTTTGCGGTTAGCGGCATTGTTAGATAATTTGGAGCCTTTTGGGCTTAGGAGCTGCTGATCAAGTTGATCTGCTCACGAGGGTTCGATTGGCTCAGGACGAAGATGAGAATCTCATCAAGGCTGCAAAGAATGATCAGACTGAGTATCAGACCTCGGCTAATGGGATAATTCTGGTGAGTGGGCTGGTGTGTGTTCCTAATGTAAAAGAGCTAAGGGAAGCAACACTTAAGGAAGCACATCAGTCTAAGTTCTCGATACATCCAAGTTCGACAAAGATGTATCAGGATCTGAAGAGGTACTATCATTGGGTTGGAATGAAGAGAGATGTCGCTGCATGGGTAGTAGGGTGTCCTACATGTAAGTTCGTTAAGGCAGAACATCAGGTTCCGAGTGGTCTGTTGCAGAGTCTACCGATTCCAGAGTGGAAGTGGGATATGATCACAATGGACTACGTGACTAGTCTGCCAATGTGTAACAAGAAGGATGTAATCTGGATAATAGTGGACAGGCTGACCAAGTCGGCTCATTTTCTGGCAGTAAATAAAAAGGATAATGCAGAGGTGTTGGCTGAGAAGTATGTACAAGAGATTGTCAGGTTGCATGGAGCACTTGTAAGTATTGTGTCTGATCGGGATTCAAAGGTTTACTCTCAGTTCTGGAAGGCACTTCAGAACAAGTTTGGGACTACAGTGAACATGAGTACAACTTACCATCCGCAGACAGATGGGCAGTCGGAAAGAACAATCCAGACACTTGAGGATTTACTGAGGGCTTGTGTTTTGGACTGGGGCGGCAAGTGAGAAGAGTATCTTCACTTAGCAGAATTCGCTTACAACAATAGTTATCAAGCGAGCATTGGAATGTCGCCATATGAAACCTTGTATGGGCAACCTTGCAGAACACCTTTGTATTGGATACAAGTGGGTGAACGTAGTATCTTTGGAAGGGACTTTGTTCAGGAGACAACGGAAAAAATCAGAGTCCTGAAAGTTAAGATGAAAGAGTCACAAGACAAACAAAAAAGTTATGCAAATAAGAGAAGGAAAGAGTTAGAGTTTTCTATTGGGGACTTAGTCTATCTGAAAACAGTGACTTACAAAGGCAAAGAACGGGCTTCTCAGTATGTTAAGTTAAGTCCAAGATATATGGATTCGTTCAAGATTTTGGAAAGAGTTGGAAAGGTGGCTTATAAGCTAGAGTTGCCACAATCTATGGCCGCTTGTCACAATGTTTTTCACGTTTCGATGCTAAGGAAAAGCATTTCTGAAAGGCACAAAGTGATTTCTGAACCACCACCAGACTTAAAGGAAAACTTAACTGTTGAAGGAAGACCAATCCGAGTTGTGGATAGAAAGGTTAAAGCGAAAAGAAGAAGGATAATCAAGATGATCCAAGTAATTTGGGATTATGATGGAGTGGAAAAGGTTACCTGGGAACCAGAAGAAAGAATGAAAATTGAATTTCCTAAGTGATTTGAGAAACAGAAAGAAGAGTTGAAAAAGACTAAGACTCGAGGACGAGTCTAATCCAAAGGGGGGAGACTTGTAACACCGGCGTTCGGGAAACCGGAATAAAACTAAGGAACAGTCCATGAAAGATGCAATAAGACTAAGGAACAGTCCATGAAGGATGCATAAACTAGAAAGAAAGACAGTAAAAATTCGGCTAATTGTTGGAAAACTGGACCAGAAGTGGTTCAGTGACTCCTTAGACACTAGTAATGTATACTGGTGGCAGTCCATAAAATGGTTGTTATGCTATATAAGGGGGTGGATATAGTTGGACTGGATGGAACCCCTGGACTTGGTCGTGGATGGACCATGGCTAAGCATACGCACTCGATCATGGATGGACCATGAGTCACTTGTCCGATTTTGAGATCAAAGGGAAAGATTGGATCAAATCAAGGATCGTTCTGATCGGACTGAATCAGTCAAGGGGAATCCGAATGTGGACTTAGCCAAGATCATGGAGATGATCAGATGGCTTGGTCAAGTGTGGGATCCGGTCAAGAAAATCAAGTATAAGGGAACTGATCTGATCGACAGACTAAACTGAGCTGGATGGACTGGTCCAGCCGAGCCAAGTGTGCCTAAGGAAGGATTTAAGCTTGACAGTTGAATTGAGCTGACTGAACTGGGCACTTGAGCTGAACTGAGCTAAGTTGGTACGGACTTAACAGCTAGACTGGTCGGATCAGACAAGGATGGTCAGATTTGGACAAGGACTGCCTCGATCAGACAAGGCAGTTATTCCTGTCGGACCCATACTGGGAAGCTCGCTGGGACTTAGCCAATTTTCACCCAAGGAATTGACGGGAACGGTTACTTGGTAGTTTTCACGCGGCACCGTGAATTTTCCTAAGTGTTTTGAGCGGAAACGGTTATCTCCCAAATATAGACGCACCTCGACGGTTATGGGCGGTTATGGATAGTTTCTGTGGGCCAAAACGCTGAATTTCGAGCCTTAAGTAAAAAGGGACAGTTTTCTCTCTCATTTCGCACGAAAATAACTTAGAAAGAAAACATAGAGCGATTTTAAGGCAATTGGCTTGAGAGAGACGATCTGACTGGGCCGGCTTGTTGATCAAGGCGACTAACATGGAACCAACTGTCGAGACTGACTTCGATCATTTGAACCGATCATTCGACTCTAAGGCAAAAGTGAGTTCGTGACTGTAACCTATCATAGGTTTCTGTGAAGGCCGAATGGCCGTGAATGCCTTATTGATAAGTGATGGTCGAGTATTCACTGTTCTTATGGCCGATGGCCGAGTATTCTGACAATAAGGGCCTTTGGCCGAATTCATGTTAAACTGCTAAGGCTGATGGCTGGATTTACATGATTAAAACTGGAACTAAGTGTAAATTCGTAAAGTGAATTAACTGGATAAATGAACTGATTAAACTGGTTGATTCTGTGCATGGCTAGTGGGTCGGGATGACCGATCTCACTAAGCAATTATTTGCTGATGCATTCTATGTGAATGCAGGTTCTGTTTCTGGCCAAGATGGCTCTGTTGAGCAGCACGCGGACCATGGCTGAAAGTGAAGGATGGATGGATTAAAATTGTAATGGGTAGAAGGTTTCAAAACTTGTAATAGCTTATAGCAAACTGATCTTGTATTGAAAACCTCGATTTTAATCTAATGCTAAGTTAAGTTATGATTTGTGATGAATGGCTTAACTTAAAATAAAAAGACTTGTCTAGAAATCGAATGAAAACTCGAAATTGTTAAGTAAAAATGAGCAAGGGTCTCACTTAAAGCTCAGGGTAAACATGCTCCTCAAGCTACAACACGCCTGGGAGTCCCATCCTACAGAATAGATCAAAGAAATCCTCGTTAATCCCCAATGCCTCTAGGAGGTCGATGTCAATGACACGAGTCATGGGGAATGTGATATGCCTCAAATCCTGTAAGAACTGGGAGTCGTACTCATCCTATTCTTCAGTGACATGATGGTTGGCGAGATGTGTGAAATCGGTGTTCCTAAACCGCTCATGCAGATCAGACTTCGTTCTTGTCTTGGGACAACTACGGATTTACGTCTACCCATATTCTCTGAAAACAAACTTAGGGAACCAAATTAGTATCAAAGTCAAAACACTACAAACACGAAAATTATCCTCTCTATTGTAAAGAGAAATGTTCCTGTAAAAATCAAACTCATAGACATTAATAGCATGCATCAAAACAGTTTACAAAAGCAAGAACATCATCAACTTATCCAATTTTCATTTTGCATTCATATTCCAAGTGTAACTCATCAAAACAATCGCAACCAAACATCAAGACTTGTAGAAGTCAGTCACATAGATGCCACAAAAGAGTAATATCATCAAAAATCAAGACAAATCATCAAGAACATGCATCTTTGCAAACTTTTGGCGTCCAAAACGCAAAATCAGAAAATCACCAAGTTCACCCCTCAAATCACTAAATTCAAGTGCAATCCTACTTCTAAACATCATAGAACATATATATAGCATCATTCATGGACTAAATATCGATTAAAAGTCAAGGAAACAAAAGTTTCCAAAATCACCCTAAAAAGTGACAAAAATAGAAGTGGGGATTGTGAACGCATACATTCGATTCAAGGAAAACCGATTAGATAGAATGAAAGAGGGCAAAAAACTAATGAATTTAGGGACAAGAATCACTCTGATCCGTGAAGAATTGACGAAAAATGAGATTTGGGAGTGTATGGGTCGTGAGAGGAAATAGAAAAAGTTCGTAAGGAAGAACCTGTTTCGCGAACATATATGCTGATTTTGTGACAAGGATCGATTGATCCCTGTCCAAGGATCGATCGATCCTTGTCCTTCTATCCAGGCACGTTTCATGGCAAGGATCGACCGATCAACGTGCAGGGATCGATCGATCCTTGTCCTTGTGTCCAGACGCACCTGTTTCTGCATTCCAAGACCAAAAACACACAGAAATCGAAACGCCAAAAACAAAAAACACTAAAAACAAAAAACACTAAAAATCTAGCTAAACGAAAAAAAAACTACCTAGTGGGTTGCCTCCCACTCATGGCTTGTTTAACACGAGCCTTACTGTAATGCGATCAGACCGCATCTGGATCCGTTAAGGAATTTTCATTCCTTCTTTGGGTGGCGCGTCTGCAATGTATGACTTTAATCTTTGGCTATTCACAGTGAATCTTCGTCCGTTATCTTCAAGAATTACAGCTCCCTAGAATCATGAATGGTTCCGGCCAACGCGATTTAAGCTTTCCAAGAAACAGTTTCAAACGTGAATTAAATAAGAGTACCTGATCTCCTGCAACGAAATAGCGTGGAATGATTCTTTTATCATGGAATGCCTTTGTCCGTTCTTTGTAGATTCTTCTATTCTCATAAGCATTCAGGCGTATCTCATCAAATTCATTGATCTGAATCATCCCCTTCTCAGCTGCAGGCTTGATGTCGAAATTCATTAACTTCGTAGCCCATAATCCATTGTACTCTAACTCAACAGGCAAGTGACAAGACTTTCGATAGACCAAATGATACGAAGTTGTGCTTAAGGGAGTCGTAAATGCAGTACGATATGCCCATAGTGCTTCATCAAGTTTCACAACCCAATCTTTCCGAGCCTTTCCAACTGTCTTCTCCAAGATTACCTTAATTTCCCTATTGGAAATCTCCACTTGACCACTGGTTTGAGGATGATAAGGTGTAGCTACCTTACGTCGAACTTCGTGCTTCTTCAGCATACCTTTCAAACATCTTGTTGATGAAATGGGATCTCCCATCACTGATGAAAACTCTGGAAACTCCAAATCACGTGAAGATCACTGATTTAAACATCTTTAAAACGAACTTGGCATCATTTGTAGGGTTGGCCAGTGCTGCAACTCACTTAGACACATAGTCCACAACAACCAAGATGTATTGATTTCCATAAGATGGTGGGAATGGTCCCATGAAATCAATACCCCAAATGTCGAATACCTCAACTTTCAGAATGAAGTTTTGAGGCATCTCGTTCCTTTTCCTGATATTGCCTTTTCTCTGACAGGCATCACACTTGGAAACGAAATCATAGGCGTCTTTGAACATAGTAGGCCATCAGAAGCCTGCTTATAGTACCTTCAAAATCGTCTTGAAGGTAGCAAAGTGTCCAGCATATTCTGAACCATGGCAATGATAGAGAATACCCTGCACTTCTGACTCTGGAATGCACCTGCAAAAAAAATCCATCAAAACATCTCTTTTAGAGAAACGCATCATCCCAAAAGTAATGTCTGACATCTCTAAGGAACTTTTTCTTCGTGTAGCCTGCGAAATTTGATGGATATACTTCGGAACTCAGATAATTCGCAAAGTCTGCGAGCCAAAAAATATCATCATGGATCTGCCTAATGGCAAAACCATCCGCTTCATTCAGATACTCATCCTCCAGCAAGGTGACCATATAAACATTCTCCTCTGGAAGACTATCATCAAGTGGAGTCTCAGCTTCCACTCGCAGACTAGAAAGGTGATCTGCAACACCATTCTCAATGCCTTGTTTGACTCGAATTTCTAGATCAAATTCTTATAACAGCAATATCCATCTCAACAGTCTCGGTTTAGCATCTTTTTTAGATATAAGATACCACAAAGTCGCATGATCGGTGCGAGCAACGACTTTGGATCCCACCAAATATTGTCTGAACTTCTCAAATGCATAAACCACAACCAATAACTCCTTTTCTGTAGTTGCATACTTGATCTAAGTATCATCAAATGTTATGTTGGCATAGTAAATCACATGGAGCTTCTTATCTTTTCAATGACCCAACACTGCTCCTACTACGTAGTCATTGGCGTCTGACATTACCTCAAAAGGTAAATCTGAATCTGGCGGCTGCAGGATTGGAGCACTGACTAGTGCCTCTTTGATTGTTTGAAAGGCTAACAAATAATCAGTATCAAAATCGAATTTAGTGTCCTTACAGAGTAATCGAGTCAGAGGTCTGGCTATCTTGGAAAATTTTTTGATGAACTGTTTGTAGAACTCTGCGTGTCAAAGGAAGCTGCAAATATCCTTGATATATGTAGGAGGTTGCTAGCTCGTCATCACTTCTGTCTTGGCTCTGTCAACTTTGATGCCCCTCTCTGAGATCCTATGGTCAAGAAAAATTCCATCTTGAACCATAAAGTGACACTTCCCCCAGTTTAGAACCAAATGTTTCACTTCACATCTTTCTAAACCCTGCAAAGGTTAGACAAACAATTAGTAAATGAAGAACCATATACAGAAAAGTCATCCATGATATCTTCGATAAAATCAGTAAAGATAGATATCTTGCAGCGCTAGAAAGTCGATGGTGCATTGCATAGTCCGAATGGCATTCTCCGGTAAGAATATATCCCATAAGGACACGTGAATGTGGTCTTCTCCCGGTCCGCCGGGTGGATGGGAATCTGAAAGAAACATGAATAGCCATCAAGAAAACAGAAATAAGAATGATTGGCAAGTCTTTCAAGCATTTGATCAATAAAATGAATTGGAAAATGATCCTTTCTCTTGGCCGAGTTCAGCTTCCTGTAGTTAATGCACATCTTGTGGCCTGTGATAGTCCTGGTGGGGATAAGCTCATTCTTCTCATTAGTGATGACAATGATGCCACCTTTCTTTGGTACCACGTGTACTGGACTTACCCATGTCCTGTCAGAGATGGGATATGTTGGGCCTGAATCCGGCCCATCACTCAAAGTGCATCACAAGTCATGAATCAAAGCCTAAGAAGGGGAACATTAGAACTTGCAGTGGGCCTACATCACATCCACGAGGAGTTAGCCATCATAACGAGATAAAAACAGGTCTCGTTGAGTAGGGAGCTG
>OVAN01014023.1:0-12375 GCA_900406275.1 Anastatica hierochuntica | reverse complement strand
GTGGACACCTTTAGGAGCTATTATTAGCTCCTTTTAATTAGTTAGATTTGTATCAACCAAAAGTGTCTATCCATATTTTTTATTTTCATCAGCAATGATACTTGACTACTTTATTATATTATACGAAAAGTAAACCATTTTGTACATAATTAAACCAAATTTCATTAAATTTAAGTAACTTTTTATTTTTATTTACAGATAATTCGGATAAATTCCGAACTCAAATGTAGTTTGATTCCATAATGATTCCTAAATTTAAAAATCGAACTGAGTCGGTACCAGACCGAAATTTTAAAATACATGAATGGTTCATACACCTAACCACCCGAAAAATCGAAGAATGGAACTGAAACCAATACCCGAACGCCCGCCCATAATACTATAGTAGTAATTAACATTCACAAACTTAAAATGNTAAAATTGCAAAAGGCAAAATAATATTTTCTATATATATATATATATATAGAAAATATTATTTTGCCTTTTGCAATTTTAATAGAATGTAATTTTCATTATATTGAAATGTTAAAGTGTAAATATACAATATATATACTCCACTACTAGTATCCTAATTAGGGATTAACTAATTACACAAATAACTTTAGTACATAAATATATAAATCAAATATTAGTTTATACCCTCCCTCAAGATGGAGGGAGTTTGCGCACTCCAATCTTGTAACAATCTTCAAGAAAACGAGCACGAGGAAGTGGTTTCGTAATGAGTCAACAAGTTGGTCTTTAGTGGAGACATGAGAGAACCTGAGTGCTCGGGTTTGTATTTGATGACGAACAAAGTGATAGTCAAATGCCACATGTTTCATCCAGGTGAAAGACGAGATTGGCAAATAAGTGAGTGATGTGGTGATATTGTGACATTATATCATGGACTATGTTGGTAAGGCGATATGCTTCTGCGTGAGTAGTAATCAAATCCATCGCAGTTCAGAAGTGGTGTTGGCGACAAAGCATTATTATGCTTCGGTGGAGGAGCGTGCAACACTCTTTTCCTTCTTTGATGACCAAGATATTGTGTGTCTGCCAAGATAGATAACATAGCCATTTGTAGAGACAAAGTCACCCAGATCACCCGCCCAATCAACATTGGAAAAGGTATGAAGGGTGAGAGTCTCATCAGTCTTGAAATATATACCATTTGTCGGCATTCCTGCGAGGTAACGAAGAAATCGCTTTACCGCACTCCAATGATCACTACGCGGGCAATGCATCAATTGAGAAAGTCGATTAATAGCGTATGCGATGTCCAGGTACGTGAACGCGACGTATTGGAGACTTCCCACAACTAGATGATACTCCTTCAAGTTTGATAAGATATCACCATAAGTAAGATGAAGTTTTGGTGTTGTCGCCATAGGAGTTGAAATTGGTTTGGTCGATAACATATTCGTCTTTGAAAGGAGATCAATAATGTATATGCGTTAACTCATATGTAGTCCATGCTTGTTCATGGAGACTTCAATACCAAAAAAATAGTAAAGTTTGGTAGGATCTTTGATAGAGAAGCGATTGGTGAATGTTTGTAGTATTTCTGAGACAAGAGCCAGTGAATTTCCTGTGACGATGATGTCGTCAACATAAACAAGTAGATATGCCAGATGAGAACCATGGTGATACATGAACAGTGACGTATCTGTATAAGATTTAGTAAAGCCATAAAAGAGCAAAAAATTTTGTAATTATATGTATCGAGCACGAGGAGATTATTTAAGGCCCTATATCACCATTCGAAGATGACACACATAATTTGGGCGATCAGGGTCTACATACCATGTGGTTACGTCATATAGTCTTCATCAATTAAGTTCCCTTGCAAGATCACATTGTTCACGCTAAGTTGATAGAGGGGCAACGACTTGGTAACAACAACAAGATGATTTGTAGTTATTTTGATTACCAGATTAAAAGTCTCTATGTAATCGATACCAAGTCGTTGGTGAAACCATTTGGCAGCTAGTTGAGCTTTATTGTGGTTTGGCAACACGTCGAGCCTTATAGCGGTCAATGTCACCATTGCTAAGATGTTTGATGGTGAAAACCCACGGACACCCGACCACATTCTGAGTCAGCGAGGGAGGAACAAGATCCCATGTGTGATTCCCAATCTTTGCATTTATCTCAGGCTCACAAGCATTACGCCATCGTCTATCTCACAAAGCGTGATTCATAGTGGTTGGTTCTGTGTTTAAGTAGGATTGGACAATGATGGATAAGTTACATTTAAGTTTTGGTTTATAAATATTTTTCTTGGATCTGGTTTGCATTCGATGGTGGTTTACTGGATTGGGTGGTCGTTGGTTGATGTGATGAGAAGACATAGTCGACGTGGTAGGGGAAGTAATATATGAAGGTGGATGGGTAGAGGGTTGATGAATGTTTGTGTTTTTTGGGGCCAGATTTGGTTATGGTGGAGTTTGAACTGGATTATTTAAATTAGGTTGGGCCAGAGGTGTGAGATAGGAGGTATTTGGTTGTGGATTTGGGTCTAGCAGGCCTAGTAAGAAACTATTAGAAGAAAAAGGAGATGTATCTGATGTCGACAGTGTTGGCACTATTAGATTTGATGAAATTTTTGGCAGCGACGGAGTGTTGTGTTCCTGTGGATGGTAAGGAATTGAACTTGGGGTTGGCGTCATGGATGCAACGTAGGCGGAAAAACTATTATGTGAGTTGGTGTAAACGACGATGATGACATAGTTGCGGGTGGGGAGATCGAAGGCAGTTTGAAGCTGTGATTGAAAGGAAAAGTGGTTTTGTTAAACTGGACATGGCGAGAGATATAGATTCAACCTATTGTTATTTTGAGGCATAGATATGCACTCTGTGTAGGAGAGTAGCCGAAGAACACACACGGTTGGACTCATCTTCAAGCTTATGTTTTTGTTGTAAGGTCAAAACCAAGGATAACATTGACATCCAAAAATTTTTCAGTTTGGAGTAATTGGGTGGCTTATCGAAGAGCTTTTGGTAAGGAGAATCGTTAGAGAGGACTGGTGTTAGGAGCCTATTAATAAGAAACACGACAACCGTGAACGCGTAGGGATAATACGTTTTCGGAACATTAGCTTGAGATAAGAGAGTCATGCCCATCTCTACCACATGACGATGTTTGCATTTAGAAATTAGTTATGTTCGAGTGTATATGGTGGTGTGGTAAGGTGAGAGATCCCATGTCTAGCTAGATATCCTTTGAGCGTGAGAAGTTCTCCACCATTATCAGAGTATAGCGTTATGATTCGAGTGGAGAAATGGTTCTCGACAAGAGATTTGTAGGCAATGAAGGTGTCTCGGACCTGGGATTTGGTTTTGAGTGAATATAGTCAAGTTAAATAAGTGTAATGGTTAACAAATGTGAGATAATATTTATGGTTTTCATTTGAGATGATACGGGATGTCCAATGATCAGAGAAAATATTTGTAAAAGTTTAGAAGATGTAATTGAATTGGTTGAAAAAGGTAGTTTATGATTTTTATTAATAAAATAATGAGAACATGGTAAATGTTTATTGGAAGAGGGAGAAACGAGTAAACTAAACTGAGAAATAACCGAGTTTAAAACATAGTTGGGTGGCTGAAACTTGACTGCCAAGAAGAATATAATGTACTTGGTCTAGAGGATACAAAGAAACTCTTTATTATCGACGGCGAGTAACGGAGCCCCTATGCTCATTCTTAGTCACTCCTTGGAGTAACGGAGCCTTTGTGCTGAGGTCCTTCATCTAAAACAAGGCTGAAAAAAATTCAACCAAAACTTGATTAGTGTTACTAAGCCGATAAACAGATATAATCTTATGGATGTTGGGAGCGTAAAGAACGCGATTTAAAGTTAAGTAACAAGTATAAGAAGGTAATAAAGTAGAACCAATATGTGACATAGAAAGACCTGACCTATCACCAATTACAACTTCATCGCTTCCACGATGTGGTTTGTGAAGCGATAAATTATTGCAATTCTACGTAATGTGGTGCGTTGCAACACTATCAAGAACTCACGTTTTCAGAGAGTATTGATTGGCAGTAGCAAGGTTGTCCCTCGGTTCCAAGGAGTAAATTTAGGTTGCGTTGGAATAAGGCCCTTTGGTTCGTCATTTGTGTACAGAGTGAGCAGCGACGAGCCGAGTGTCCAAATGTACCACACAATTGGTATTTACCTTGATACGTATGTGGTGGTTTGGTCGACATAGTGTTGTCGTGATGTTACTTGGAATGATACATAATATAAGGACGATGAGGTGGTTTATCGTGTCCACGAGCACCGTTGTGAGGTTTGTGAGAAGCAACATTCACCGAGACTGGTACATGAGAATGTATGGCCAAACCAGTAACTAGCAGTTTGATTTCGTGGTTAAGAAGACACTCATGAACTTCTGTGAGTGTCGACGGAATGTCAAGACCTTCGATTTGATCTATGACAGTGCGATAGTTATCAGAGAGGCCTTCAAGGAGATGCTCGATTTGATCCTCGAGCTCAACCGGCTTTCCAAGGATAGCTAGTTGATCGAAATTAGTGGTGAAACCTTGGAAGAGTTCATAAAGTTTTTTGATCTTTTGGTCTATTGTTGCACTTTTTGTTTGATTTGTTTGATATGTTTGCGTCTAGGTTTCACATACGTAGCATCGAGCTTCTCCCGTATCTCCGCCATTGTTGTGGTTTGAGACAAGATAGGTGGTTGCATTTCTTAGTCAATGACACCAAGAAGACCACTATAGGCCACCCTATCTTGACGTTCCACTGTATGTATTCCAGATTCAGTCCGATTGTATCACTCGTGGTGTTTGTTAGAGCAGGTACAACCATAGATCCATCAAGGACGCCAACAAGATCATACTCGTCGATAAGGACATGAATATGTCTTCTCCACATGATCTATTTTATTGTAGTGAGTTTTGTCACATTTGTCATATTGACATGGAGAAGAGTTTGGTTGTTTACTGTGATCGCTTAAGTCATAGACTGGATAAATGGTTCATGTGGTCATTTGGTTTTTAGATGAAGAGAAAAGAAAGGATAGTTCAAAAGAGTCAAATGGAGAAGGAGAAGAAGCAGAGAAGAAGAATGGCAACTGAAAGGTTTGAAAGGAAGAAAACAAATACGAGAGAAGGAGGTTTTTTTCTTAGGCCTTGATTGTTGTTGGTTGTTAAAACCAAACTACAATGTAAGACTTAGAGAATTTAAGTAGAGGAAAATATTGTATTCAAAGAGAAGAGAAGTGGCCTCGTGGATAGCGAGGTCGATATTACAAGATGAGTATTGTGTAAGCTAAGAATCGGATCCCTTTCTTTGTTCTGAGTCTTCTCCTTTTATAGGCGTTTCTCCATGATCATGTCGTTCCTTCCCGCCAATTTTCATATGGTCTTTTACCAATTTGACCTTGTTCTGTTGTACTATGTCTGATTTGCTTTATCTGTAACTTGAGTAGGTCTGCCGTCTGGGTACACATTTGTCGAGAAGTCCAGTTTGTCGGGTATGGGCTTTCTGCCGCCTGCACAAAGGTCAGGAGCCCTCCGACGTGCTTTTCTGTACTCCTCTTTGCTTGTCGTGTTCTTATCTTCAGGGAATGATGTCACTATGTCTCTTTTGTACTTTTCTTCGAGGCTCTCCTTATTACGAGGCGGAAGCTCTCTTGCGTGTCTTGCCTCGAGGCTTTTCTCTCGAGGCGTTCGTTGGTTTGCTTCCTCGTAAATGGGCTTCGACACTCTGATGGGCCCTCTTCTCTTTTAGGCCTTATTTCCTTCTGGCCTTATTCTGGTGGGCCGAGGCTCGATCGGAGGGTGCGAATTCCTCCTCCAACAGTTAGTCCCCCCCCTCGGTTTGATTGTTAAGGTGCGAAGCAATTGAAAAGGTCGTGATCGAGGCTCGGTGATTTGATGACATCTTTATTGCGGATGTGACTTTTGCTTCTGACGCGTGCTTTAGGTTTTTGTCTTGGAAGTTTCAATTTGCCGCTGAAACGTCCCTTCAGTTTCCCTAGGTTGTAATTATTGCTTCCATCTTCTTATAAAAAGGGAATTGGAGTCGTTTCGGAGTTATTCCTTTGGCGAATTGCAGGTATCTTCTTTCTTCTCTCTCTTTTCTTTCTCTTGATAGGATTTTTTTTCTCTGTTTCTTTTGTGCTTCTGGATCTTTGTTTGATTCCTTAGTTGGTCTCGTCATTTTGTATTCTTCTTCTGGTTCTGGGAAATGGTGAAGTCTACGCGTGGCGATTCTGCTCCACCCTCTGGTTCTGGTGGTTTCAGGCGCTTGGTGAGGGGACCTCGCCGTGAGCCTTGCCATCAGGATCCTTTTTCTTCTCGACACGGGGCTGGAGATTCCTCCGGTGTTGCGCGTGATCGGGACAGGGTCGTAGATCTTACTAGAAGAGACGTGGTAGGTCGTCTCTGGCGACGTCCCAGTCTGTCCAGGGCTTGGTTAAATCGTGTGGCCTTTCGAGGGAACTCACGATTCGTGTTCCTGGGTCCAACTGTCGTCCTTGGAATACTCCCGAGGGATTCTTTTCCGTGTTTGAGGCTTATTTTTCCGATTTTGGACTTTGGTTTCCTTTGCCCCGCTTCTTGGTGGACTTCTGCGAACGTCGTCGGGTTGCTGTTGCTCAGTTGATCGCAACCTCGATTCGTCGTTTAGCTGGTGTCGTGGTTCTTGCTTCTAGGTTGGGTATGGAGGTGTCTTGTGAGTTCCTAGAAACAGTGACGTCGATTAGTGCAAGCCCTGATCTTCTTGGATTCTTTTCTATCAACTTTAAACCTGGGATGAGACTGGTTACTAGGATCGAGAGTGGGTTAGGACAGTGGTGGCGTCGTTACTTTTTTGTAGCTCTTAGCGAGGACTCCGTTGTGGGGTCGTTTGCTTCGTTTAGGCGGTCGTTCTCCAATATTACTACTAGAAGTCTTTGTCGGGTTTAGGCTCGTGATTTTATGACTTATTCTTTTGTTCTAAAATGGTGCTCTTATCTTTTCGCAGTTGATCCTCCTTGTTCGAGCCACTCTTCTAATTTCGAGGTTGATCTTTCTCGTCTTCTTCATATACCTGATCATCGGTGGCATTCGATCTTTGATTCATTTGTGATTAGCTAGCTTCGCTCTTCTCCTCTTTCTCCTTGTAAGTTTTGGTGTTTTTCCTCGTTTTCTTGATGTTTGTCGTTGTGTTTGCTAAGTTTTCCGACTCTTGCAGGTGCAATGAAGCTCAATCTTCTTACCGTGCCCAACTATGCCGAGCAGATGCAGCAGAGGATCCTTGTCGAGAGGGCGAGACGTTCCCAGGAGGTTGATTCTTCCAGGCAGGCTGCGCCTGAGGCTTCTTTGGGGCCCCTTCAGGTTCCACCCTCCTCGGAGGTTGTTCCCGAGGCGAGGCCTAATGAGGACGTCGAGTCTTCTGGGCCTGTTGTTGAGGTTCTTCTTTGGGGGCTGCCTACGAGGCACGACCTGTTGAGGTCGATAAGGGTGCTCGTGCCCCTCTTTCTTAAGAAGTGGCAGAAGTGGTTTTTCCTGATGAGGGGCTTCCACTTGTTGTCATCGATCCTCCTCAGAGGGTCGAAACTATTCAAGACTCGGCGATCGACTCTGGGCGTGCTGAGAAGAGGTCGAGGGACACGGGGGACCAAAAGGGTCGTTCTGATCCTAAGAGGGTGAGGGGGGCTACTCACACCTTTTCCTTCTACCATACTGACCACACTCCACTGGTGTCGAATCGAGTGAAGTGTGCGGAATTGTTCTTTAATTTGAAGCTCAACCCGCACATGCCTCGGTCGACTTTACCCGAGGATGGCGAGAATTATGAGAGGCTCTCTGCTGATGGTGTAGCGGTGATGTTTCTTTCCTTTGGTCGAAATATATAGTATCATATATACTCTCTTTTTTTAAACGTGTTCTTTGTCTTACAGTTTGCTGCGAACATCAACAATGAGATTTTGTTTCTCTGCTCCAGGCTGGATAGGGAGCGTCGAGGTGCGGATGTGGCGAGACTTGTGGCTGACGCCCTCAAGAAAGGGAATGCTTCGTTGCAGGAAACTCTTGCCCGAGTCGAGGCCAAGCTGGACGGGCATCAGGTATATCTTGAACACACCATTCTGTCGTATCAGCGGGCCTCTGACATGAGTTTATATCGTCAACAGAGGGCTGAGGATGAGGCGAAGCGTCTTGCTGAAGAGAACAAGGCGCTTCAGGAGAAGCTCGAAGGGCTTGAGGCTCAATCGGGGGCCTTGGAGAAGGAGGTTGCTGGCTTGAAGCTGCAACAAGATGAGGCTTGGGCTAAGCTGAACTCCGAGACAGACCGTCTTCGGAGATCGAGGACGGAGTGGGCTACTCGCGAGAGGAACGCGACTGAAGAGAGGCTGAAGTCATTTTTTCAAGCTCGTCTCGACAAATTCCATCGTCGAGAGTAGGAGGAAAAAGAGCGGGATGCTCTTGTGGCGTCGTATCTTCAGGCCAAGGGCGCATATGAGTATTTGTGCACAAGGCAGAGTTTGGGGGATGACATTCCTTCAAGCGTTATTGAGGATGTGAGGAAGGATTTCGAGGAGGAGGATGGGAAAGTGAGAGCCCTTACTCTGATAGCCACACTTTCTGCTGAAGACTGGGTAGCGCCCTCGTTGGCTAATCTCTGTGCCTCTACCACTACGGTGTCTGCCTCTAACAGGTCTGAGCCCCTTCATGAAGACGCTTCTGTTCGTCAGACGAGGAATTGATGTCATCTCAACTTGTGACATCAAGGGTTTGCTCGGTCAATCGAGCAAAACTCACACTGTCCATCCCCGTCGCAGGCGTCATAATGCTCTCCCTTCTCGAGGTTTTTGTCTTGATTTCTCGATAAGGGTGTGTTTTCTTTTGTTTCTTCTTTTTTTTGTTTTTCTTTGTAGTTTTATGTTTTTCTTTCCTTGTGCGGCTCTTAGTCTAGATTTAGCAACGAGGGTGGATTTGTCGTCTTCGCTAGTTTATTTAGATTTCTGTTTAGATTTCTCGACGAGGACGAATTTGTCTCCTCGTTAGCTTTGTGTAGCTTTTTGTTTATATTTCTCGACGAGGACGGATTTGTCGCCTTGTTAGCTTTGTATAGCTTTTTGTTTAGATTTCTCGATGAGGGCAGTTTTATGCCTTGTGAATAAAATTTTCTTTTCGATATTTCGTATTGTTCATTATGTTTTGCTTTAATTAAAAAGCGTTCGAGTGTGCGGGGCGATTCAGCTTAGTTGTGGATTCAATTAGGCCACTGCACCCGATGCGAGGTGGGCTTCGAGGTGCAAAATAAATTTTTGTGGGTGATCAGTCCACACATTCATTCGAACGTTGCTTTCGTGGGTTCGATTGGGCCATGGGACTCTACGAGAGTCCAAAGGATTTCGCGGGTCGTCTCGTTTTGTTGTTATTCTTTCAATTGATGCATTCTTTTTGCGAGGTGACTCGTTCATGCGTGTGTCGGTCGTTCGAAAAGATAAGTAGTATTAATAGATAGGTAGCTGTGCCTCGTAAAAGGTTGTCTATGTACTCCAAGGGGATCAAGCCAATCATAGTTCTGAATACAAAAGAAAGGATAATACGTACTTAAGACTTGAAGGTAGCCTTCTTCGCTTGCTTCGATCACAGAGTGGTTCGTTTGTTTGTTGTGCTCGGTACTTCACCTGGGTTTCTCGTCGTTTCTGCTAGCTCGACATCATCGTTATTATTTTCGTTCATTGGGGGTTGCGTAATTTGAGTTCGGCAATGAAGCAGGCTCGTGCCACGCCTTGGTCGCCTCATACCGTTTGTATGCCTGATGGCGTTGGGAACTTTAAGCATTGGTGGTACGTAGAAGGGATTTCTTCCATTGCGTGGAGCCATGGGGTTCCGAGAATGGCGTTGTAGATGGCCGGTTTGTTGATAATAACGAACTTGACCGACTTAGTGACACCAGCGAGGTGCACTGGGAGCCTGACTGATCCGATCGCTGCTGTGGTATCACCGTTAAACCCTGTTAGAGGTTTGGACGAGGGTTTGATATCGCAGTCCTTTAGTTCCATCGTTTGGAGGGTATCCTTGAAGATTAGGTCGACCGAGCTCCCTATGTCAATGAGGACACCGGATACTTCGCAATCCGCCATCATGACCTCAATCACGAGAGGGTCGTTGTGTGGTTGGTCAATACCTGTGGCGTCCTCGTTGCTGAAGGATATGTCCTGTCCTCCGGTTTTGGTGGGGTCGATCGGTTGCCCCCATTGGACTGCGGCTACCAGGCGGCGTTTGTACTTCTTGATGGACCGAACGGAGTTGTTGGATGACATCAGGCCGCCCATGATCATGTTGATGCGGCGTCGGGCGGTCGGTGGGGGTCTGCGGGCGGGCTCACGTTCTTGGTCGTGTCTTTTGTTTACTGCACCGTCGTTACGAGGCGAACCCGGTAGCCGTTCTTGCTGGGGCTCGTTGCGGTGAGCCTCGTTCAGGAGCTTGTATGTGTTCCTTGCACGGTCAGCAGACGTCGCGTTTCTAGGGCGCACCTCGATTTCACCGTTCCGATATTTCGTGAGCAGGATGTCATTCAGATACCGACATTCTTCCATCGAGTGTTCGATCCTGTTGTGGAATTCGCAGTACTGGGAGTGGTCTTGATCGTTTTCTTTCGAGTTCTTGGTTCCTGGTGGTTTTGTGGGTTGGTTATCGCCGACTGCGTATGCCATTGCCTTCTTATCCTTCAAGTAGTCATTGTCGAGATGCTGACAGGGCTCGACATACTCTTTCTTCGACTTTTCCTTGACCACAGCTCCTTTTGCTCTGAGGTGCTTCTTCTTCATCAGCGCTTTTTCCTCCACTTCAATGAACAGCATGGCCCGATGGAGTGCATCTTCTAGCATTTGGGGCCTGTTGATCTTCAAGTCGTCCTTAAAAGCAGACTCGTACCATAGTGTGTTGCAGAGGGTGGGGAGTATGGCTTCATTAGTTATGGTCACCCTCGAGGCAACTTCTTTAAACCGCTTGATGAAGTATTACTGGGTTTATGTGGGTCCTTGGGCCAGAGCCCACAGATCTACGGTCGAGAACCCCTGTCGAATGAACATAGAATAATGTTTTAGGAAGGCCGTCGAAAGCTGTCGGAAGTTGTCGATGGAGTTTGCTTTAAGCCGACAGAACCACGTCAAGGCTTCGTCTTCCAGATTTTCAGCGAAGAGCTGACAGTATCCCGCATCACGTTCTTCGGGGGAGAAGCGCGCTCGTGCCATAGCTATTGTGAAGGCCGTTAAATGCTTGCTCGGATTTGTGGTTCCTCCGTACTTGGGGATCTTTATCATGTCAGGCTCCGGGACGTGGAAGCGATTGATTCTTGCCGTGAAGGATACGTTTTGGGCTTCTCGAAGGATGCGATCGATTTCTAGAGCAGAGCTTACCGCCTAGAGGACTTTCGAGTTGATGTCCTGCAGTTTTTGTTTCATGTGTTCTAACTAGTCGTCCTTGTCTGCGAAAGAGCTTTGTGGACGTGTGTTGTCTTGAGGCAGACGACTTGGCGATGGGTTAGCTGGTGATTCTTGGGGGCTTTCTTCAAAAAGGTTTCTTTGGAGTCTGTTGATGAATCCTTGGGGTGTCTCTCGTGGTGCAGAAGGTTCGGGTCTCGTCGGAGCTTGGCGGTAGAATGTAGGTGAGGCGGTTATGGCGTCGAACCTGGCGTCAGTGGTCTTAGCCAACTCGTCGATATTTCTGAGTATTGTGTTCAAGATCTGAGGGACGTTGTCAAGACTGAGCGGGGGTTTCCCGTCTCTGCTTTGCGGTTGGCTCTGCACTTCAATGACACCGGATTCTGGGGTTCTGTCCACCCGGGGCTGGTTGTCATGGTTCAGGTCTCCCGTGGGACGGTTTTCGGGGGCTTTTCCTTTCGGTTGGGTCGGTGTGGCTTCAATCGTCGAGCTTTGAAGCATCTGAGCTGGAGGGTCTGCTATTTCTGCCGTTCCCTGGAGCGTTGGATTCGTCGCCGCAGATTGTGTTTTGGTCGTCTTCGTTGTTATTGCTGCTTGGTCCTCCATCGTTTCAGTTGTCTTTCTTTCAATTGGTCCCCATAGACGGCGCCAAATGTTGGTTGTTAAAACCAAACTACAGTGTAAGACTTAGAGAATTTGAGTAGAGGAAAATATTGTATTCAAAGAGAAGAGAAGTGGCCTCGTGGATAGCGAGACCGATGTTACAAGATGAGTATTGTGTAAGCTAAAAATCGGATCTTTTTTTTGTTCTGAGTCTTCTCCTTTTATAGGCGTTTCTCCATGATCATGTTGTTCCTTCCCGCCAATTTTCATATGGTCTTTTACCAATTTGCCCTTGTTCTGTTGTACTATGCCTGATTTGCTTTATCTGTAACTTGAGCAGGTCTGCCGTCTGGGTACACATTTGTCGAGAAGTCCAGTTTGT
>OVAN01014022.1:0-12376 GCA_900406275.1 Anastatica hierochuntica | reverse complement strand
ACCTCCGGAGCCTTGCTCCCAGATGCCAACTTTGCCTTTCTCGCCGCCTGACCCTTTTAAAGTCCTCCAACGCCTTAGACCCAGATCCTGAAATATTTCCTGCAAAACAGCAAAAGGTCAGCCAAGAAGTTAGCCAAGAAGGAAATAAACAAAGGGAGTAAGAAGTAAGGAGCAAACCTCTTATACTACTCAGGCTCAACGCTTCTTCACTTTGCAGGAATGGGATGCTTCTTTCTTTAGCAGAGATCTCCAAAGCTTCTTCAGCCTTCTCCTTGCCTTCCTCTGATATTTCTGTAGACACTTCTGCAAAAACGAAAGGCCAAGAGGGTTAGTGACCAAGTTGGAAGCAGCAAAAACAAAAGCATCCTAAACCTACCAGTGAATTTCCAAAGAGTACAGAATCCAGGAGAAGTCCTGACTCTCATGAAAACAAACCTTTGGGCCCAATGCTTGGTGAAAGCCGCCCCTTTCCTCTCCTCCTTTTCCAAGTCCAACAACAAAGGAGCACCAGCACGAGGGCGGAAGTAGTATCTGCCTTCACCCGGGAGAACATGGGTTAAATAATAAGAGTAGAGAAGCTCGTTAATGCCAAGATCCAGCCCATGGAACTCGTTGAGCACTTGGACGGCGGTAAGGATCCTCCAAGAAGGTGGGTTTAGCTGGGAAGGACAGATGTTGAAGTGTTCCGAGACTTTCCTCACCAGGGCCGGTATCGTACCCCTGACTCCAACCTCGAAATAGCCTTCATACACGGCTATCTCGTCTCCTGGGCATTCAAAAGCCCTCTCATCCTTTCCAGGAAACCTCAAATGGACACCTTCTCTGATGGAATACTGTTGCCTCTAATCCTCCAAGATCTCTGAGTTTACGTTGGAGAAAGGGCCGACCTTAAGAAGCTCTAGATCCGCAGCGGTTCGCAAGGGCTGTGGGTTGGCTTTAAGGATCTCTATGTCCACGGAAGATCCTTCGGCCTCAATAGAGGGGCTAGTCCTAATCAGGTGCCTTTTTCTAAACACGAGCACCGACGGAAGATGAAGCCACCGAAAAAACTCGTCACCAGAGCTAGTCATTTTTGGGTTCAAAAAGGTTTAGATCTTGGATCTAAAGCTTGATTGGGGCAAGAAAATCTTAAATGCTAAGGCTAATCTGAAACCCTAAGAGTCGATCCCTGGAATCTATCCTAAAAGAAGCGAAAAGAAGAAGGAAGAAGAGGGTGTAATCTTAAAATCGCGGATGGAAAGCTTGATAAAGATTTCAGGAGCAAATATTTTAGCAGAGAAAGGAAGAAGACAAAGTTAAAATGCAAAAGAAAAAAGAAAGAAAATGTTTAAAGGAAAGAGAAGAAATTGAAATCAGCCGCACGCGTCCAATCATTGGCGCGTATCTCGCAGAAGTAACGGTTATTTTATTCCTTCTCAAATCTTTGCAAATCTCCATCAACAACTATAATCTCTTCCTCCGACCCTCACGAAGTCAATGGCTGGGATTATTCAACAAACCAACAATCCTTGAAAAGTGCTAACGGCTCACGAAATTCAAAATTCAAAGCCCTGAGGCCAGACGTCAAGAGTCAGACGCAACCTCCCGCTGCAATGGTGCCCATTATCTGATAGAATTCAAGCTAAAAGCAAGCAAACACTTATAAAAAGTAGAGGCGATGCAAGTCACAGCTAAAAAGGCCGAGCAACTAATGGCTTCCTACCTAAGCCACATTGAAGACATGTTATTCCACAGCTTCTGATCGAACCTGTGCAATCAGGGGCAAACTGTTGGGAGTAATTTAGGTCATGGTAATTCCACAGGCTTAGATGGAGTACAACAGTAAGACCTCAAAGCAGGGAAATACCCAAAAGCAGGAAGCTAGACGACGTTGCAAAGCTGGAAGTCGGATGTCAGACGATCTTGCATAGCCGGAAGTCAGAAGCCAACCGACCGCCGACTCTTACTTATTTTTACTATTTAAATTAGCAGATAATGACGTGTATTCTAGATATAGATGCGTATATGTATAATCATGAACTACATGTATAAATACAAAGCTTAAGGGCAAAACGTGGAAACACGAAACCCTAGGCTAAGAAATCAATACAAGGCTAATCTCTTTCGCCATTATCGATCTCAAAACTTAGAATAAATACACATCATCTTTGCTAAAAAATTCATCGACCTCCAGCTTCCGTAGTGCTAGAAAGAACGACCAAAATCACCCGTAACAGATCCTGTGGGAGAAAAATTCGCATGCGGACGCCCTGTCCAACCTGGCCTCAGCCCTAAAAATTGCAGAGCCAACTAGCATACCTTTGCTGGTTCTCCAATGGCCGGCTACTGACGAGGACGCCGAAGGGCCTTAAGTCTCCAACATCGAAAAAGAAGAAACTTGGATGACGCCCATTATTTCCCTACCTAAAGAATGATGTCCTGCCTAATATAAGGATTTAATGCCGTAAGATCAAAAGGCAAGCATCCCGCTACTGCCTGATTCACGGAAAACTCTACAGATGGTCTTTCTCGGATCCATACCTCAAATGCGTAAAGCCGGAAGACGCATATCTAGTCCTCAAACAACTACATGAAGGCAAGTGCGGATCTCACTCTAGTGGAAGAAGCTTGGTACTAAGAGCCAAGAGGGAAGACTACTATTGGCCTACAATGGCCCATGACGCCCTCCAGATGGCCAAATACTGTGACAAATTCTAGAAGCACGCACAAGTATCCAAGCTACCCCCGGAAAACCTCAAATCCGTATGTTCTCCATGGCCATTCATGAAGTCGGGAATGGACATTGTAGGAAAATTCCCCACAGCTCCCAGCCAGTTGGAATACCTGTTGGTGGTTACGGACTACTTCTCCAAGTGGGTGGAGGCAGACGCCTTGAGCAAGATTAGAGATGTCCAAATCAAGAGGTTACTCTGGAAGAACGTGGTAACACGATTCGGAACGCCTCAAGAGATAGTTACAGACAATGGCCCGCAATTCACAAGCAAAAACTTCAAGAAGTCTCGCAAAGATTGGGGCATAAAACTAAGCTTTGCAATTCCGAGACATCCACAATCCAACGGGCAAGCCGAATCCACTAACAAGACAATAGTCAATCTTCTGAAAAAGAGGTTGGACGACACCAAAGGCAATTGGGTCGAAGAACTTCCAGCTATCCAATGGGCATGTTGAACCAGCATCAAGACTTCAAACAGGGGAAACACCTTTCTCCCTAGTCTACGGAACAGAGGCGGTGTCTCCTGCCGAAGTCAGCGTCCCTACGGCCTAGTCAGAGCTTTCAACCCCAAAAGAGAATGAAGAACTGATGGCTTTGTCCCTGGATCTCCTTGACGAAAAAAGGGAAGCTGCAAGAATCCAAAACTGGAAGTACCATCAGGAAGTGGCTCGCAGCTACAACAAGAAGGTACGAACCCGGACGTTCCAACAAGGAGAATGGGTGTTGTGCCAAGCCTTTGATAATACCAGGGACAAGGCTGCGGGTAAGCTGGCGCCTGGCTGGGAAGGACCGTACCAAATAATGGAAGTCAAAGGAGCAGGGGTATACAAGTTACAAGACATGTACGGAAAAGTACAGCCAAATAGCTGGAACGCGTTACACCTAAAGTCTTACTTCTTCTAAAAGAATGCTCCTGATCCAGACGACCATACCCCAGATACGTTTTTCTGCTTTGGATTATTTAGTTTCTTTTACATCTTTTTTATGTAATCATGCTACGTCTAAGGACGGATACCAATCAATGAAACAACTGCTTTCTCACGGGAAAATTAAGTTAAAAGCAAGGGGTAAATAAGTTGAATGACTACTCGTCAATAAAGGAGTAATACAAGCAACGTACCCTTCCAAAACAAAAGCGAAAAGCTCAAAAAAAACTCTGCTTGAACAAGGGAAAATACCCGAAAGAAAGCAAGAGAAAAAAATTTCTTATTCTGAGACGATCGAGATGCAAAAGTCAAAGGCTTATAACTAGAACCCAGCTGGTCAAGACGCAAAGGCCAGAAGCTTATAGCCAGAAGCCAGCTGGCCAAAATGCCAATGGTAAATAACTCGCTAAAGCATCGGCCATGAATGTCATCTCTCAATCCAAGTTAAAATCTGTTAAGGCAGAAAGACAACTGGGAATTAGAAAAATATTCATAGAAGGCCACGAAGGGCCGAAATACGAGTTTTGAGCCCCGAAGGGCAAACAGAAAGAAGGCCTAGAAGGCCACCAAAGAGTTAAGGCCACAAAGGCCATGAAAAGTCATTACAAAACCCACAAGGGGCAAAAGTAAGCCCACGCAGGGGCAGATCATCATCAACAAAAAAAAGGATAATAAATTCCACAAGGGGAGAGCAGCTTGATTCTTGGTTCTGGCTCTGGAGGCTTTGTGTAGAGTCCGTGGGGGATGTAGAAGTCAGGGCAGGAAGAATCTCTGGTTCATCTTCAAAGGTGGGAGCTTCGAGGCTATTCTCTTCCACCTCCGCAATCACCACCATCTTGTAATTTTCAAATTCCTCCTGCAAGTTCCAAGACTCGACCTCACCCTTGAGGTAGTCTCAAACCATCTCCCAACGCCCCCATGATCTTGGCGCCGCTGACAGCCATGGACATCTCCTCCGTGAAGGTGGTCACCCTGGCATCCAGATTGCCGATCTCTTCTTCCAGCTTCGCCTTCTCCTCAGTCAGGGTGAGGACCTTCTCAGTCGCCTTCTCCTTCTCTAATTCCAGCCCCCGGAGCAATTCCTTCATCTCCCTCAGCTCCTTCTCCAAGCCAGCACACTTGTCCTCCTTTGCCTTCAGCTTGGCGTGATAGTCCTCCACCTGGGCCTTCCCTGCAGAGATCAAGGGCAATGAAGAAAAGGAAACAATGAAAGGCCAGCCAAAAACCAAGGGCAAACCTTCTGGACTTGGTCAAAAATGCCCAAGTTGTCAGAACTAGGAGGGCTAGAAGGAAGCGCAGGGAAGACGGAGCTCTGTAGGTGCTCTAGGGCACCATCGAGATCACGGAGAGAGGAGGAGGACTGCTTGGCAGGAAGACCCTTCTACTTTTTGCTGGAGGCAGTGGCCTTCTAGGTCCCCTTCCTCTTGGATCCAGCAGAGGGAGACTCCAAGATCTCCACCACCTCTGGAGCCTTGCTCCCAGACGCCAACTTTTCCTTCCTCGCCACCTGAGCCTTTTTAAAGTCCTCCAACGCCTAAGACCCAAATTTTGACATATTCCCTGCAAAACGGAAAAAGGTCAGCCAAGAAGTTAGTCAAAAGGGGGATAGAAAACATAAGCAAGAGGCAGTGGACAAGCCTCTGATGCTGCTTTGGCTCAACGCTTCCTCATTTAGCAAAAACGGGATGCTCCTTTCTTCAGCAGAGATCTCTAAAGCTTCCTCAACTTTCTCCTTGCCCTCCTCCAATTTCTCTGTAGACACTTCTGCAAAAACGAAAGGCTAAGAAGGTTAGTGACAAATCTAGAAGCAGTAAAAAGAAAAACATCCTAAACCTACCAGTGAATTTCCAAAGAGTAGAGAATACAGAAGACGTCTCGACTCTCTTAAAAAAAACTTTTGAGCCCAATGGTTGGTGAAAGCCGCCCCCTTCCTCTCCTCCTTTTCCAGCTCCAACCTCAAAGGAGCACCGGCTCGAGGACGGAAGAAATATCTGCCTTCACCCGGAAGAACATGGGTGAAATAATAGGAGTAAAAAAGCTCGTTAATGCCAAGATCCAGCCCATGGAACTCGTTGAGCACTTGGACGACGGTAAGGACCCTCCAAGAAGGTGGGTTTAGCTGGGAAAGACAGATATTGAAGTGTTCTGAGACTTTCCTCACCAGGGCCGATATCATACCCCTGACTCCGGCCTCGAAATAGCCTTCATACATGTCTATCTCTTCTCCTGGGCATTCAGAAGCCCTCTCTTCCTTCCCGGACACCCTCAAACGGACACTTTCTCTGATGGAATATTGCTGACGCCACTCTTCCAAGATCTCTGAGCTCACATTAGAAAGAGGGCCAACCTTCAGAAGCTCTGGACCCGCAACGAATCGCAAGGGCTGAGGATTGGCTTTGGGGATCTTTGTGTCCTCAAAAGATCCTTCCGCCTCAAAAGAAGGACTATTCCTAATTAGATGCCTCTTTCGAACGCGAGCACCGATGGAAGACGAAGCTACGGGAGAGAATTCATCACCATAGCTAGTCATTTTTGGGCTCAGAAAGGTTTTGATCTTGGATCTAAAGCTCGATTGGGGCAAGAAAACTTAAAAGCTAAGGCTAATTCAAAACCCTAAGAGTTGTTCCCTGGAATCTATCCTAAAAGAAGCAAAAAAAGAAGGAAGAAGAAGATCTAACCTTAAATCGCGGATGGAAAGCTCGATAAGGATTCCGGAAGCAAAGAGTTTAGCAGAAAAAGGAAGAAGATGAAGTTAAAATGCAAGAGAGAAAAGAAAGAAAAGATTTACAAGGAAAGAGAAGTAATCGAAATCAGCCGCACGTGTCCAATCATTGGCGCACATCTCGCGGAAGTAACCGCTATATTGTTTCTTCTCAAATCTTTGCAAATCTTCATCAATGGCTATAATCTCTTCCTCTGATCCTCACGAAGTCAATGGTTGAGATCTTTCAACAAAACAACAGTCCTTGAAAAGTGCTAACGACTCATGAAATTTGAAATTCAAAGCCCTGAGGCCGAACGTTAAGTGCCAGACGCAACCTCCCGCTGCAATGGGGCCCATTATCTGATGGAGTTCAAACAAAAACAAGCATACGCTTATGGAAAATAAAGGCGACACAAGTCACAGCTAAAAAGGTCGTGCAACTAATGGCTTCCTGCCTAAGCCACATGGAAGACATATTATTCCACAGCTTTGGATCGAACCTGCGCAATAAGGAGCAAACTGTTGGGAATCATTTAGGCCATGGGAATTCCCCCAGGCTTAGATGGAGTACAGCAGTAAGACCTCAAAGCAGGGGAATGCCTAGAAGCAGGAAGCCAGACGACGTTGCATAACCGGACGCCGGGACTCAGACAACCCTGCGTAGCCGGAAGCTGGAAGCCAGCCGACCGCCGACTGTTACTTGTTTTTACCATTTAAATTAGCAGATAATGATATGTATTCTGTAGATAAAGATGCATATATTTTATAGAAAATCATGATATATCCAATTCTTGGAGGGATAATCATGAACTACATGTATAAATATAAAGCTTAAGGGCAAAACGTGTTCAAACGAAACCCTAGGATGAGAAATCAATACAACACTTATTCTTTCACCATTATCGATCTTAAAGCTTATAACAACTTCGAACTATCTTTTCTAGACATTCATTGACCTCCAGCTTCCGTAGTGCTTATAAAGAACGACCAAAATCACCCGTAACACCACCCTAAGAGGAAACTTTCCTAAAATAGAAACTTTCCCAAAACATTAACCTGCTACAAGTGGAAAATTCCCCAAAAAGGAACCCAAGGGTAAAACGGTAAATTCCTTATCGAGGGATGCAGCTCTCGCAGGCGTGTCTCAGAACCTTCCGGATTCGGTCCCACATAACCGACGCTCTGCTTCTGCGACTGTCAGGCTTCCTCCGGATCTCCGGTTTGAACCGTCTCTACCAGGATTTCTTTTCCGGTACGAGACGTTCCGGCTTCACCAATGGCCTCAACACCGCAAATCATTCCCTCCGCCTCCTTGGGAACAATCTCTCGCTATATGTCCAGCTCCACCATTGTCTTCTTCGCTCTCCTCATTTCTTCCTCTCAGGCTTCTTCCTTGTCTCTGGACCGCTTCCTGGAGTCTCTGTTTCCGGCTTCCATTTTCCCTTCTGATCAATCTTCTTCATCTTTCTTACCAGACAAGTCACTTCCCACCTTTGGTTTTGCTCCGTCGGTTTGATCTATGGTTCCGGTTAATTTCTCGGTCCGGTTTACTTCTCTGGTATTCTCCGAATAAGTCTCAGCTGCGGGTCCCACTGCTTTCTTCTTCTCCAAGGCATTTAAAACCCTAGCTCCCTCCACCTCCAATTGCTTGCACCGCAAGCTTCCTCCTCCGACGAGGGTTTTCGCCACCATCGCCCTCGGTTCTCCGCTCCCGGCTCTGATCTCTGCCTCGACCGTCGCCTCCGATTCCTTCGACGCCTCTGCTTCTTCCCTGAGGCCTCCGATCGCTCTCTCCACCATCTCTCTCCTCTCGGCTCTCTCTCTCTCTCCACCTCCTCAGCCGCTTTTTCTCTCTCTTCCGCTCTGATCTCGACTCCCGCGACTATCTCCTCTCCTTCCGTCGTGCCCATGTCGTCGTTCCGACGTTTTTCTCCCTTGATTCCACCTCGAGCCACCCCCAACCCTTACTCTTCCTCCACGTCCTCACTTCTTCCTCCGCTCACCACCATCGTTGCCTCCTCTTCTCTCTCTCTCTGTGACGGCGACTCTCTCTCTCTCTCTCTCTCTCTCTCTCTCTCTCTCTCTCTCTCTTTCTCTCTCTCTCTCTGCGGCGGCGACTCTCTCTCTCTCTCTCTCTCTCTCTCTCTCTCTACAAGCCGTCAAAAGCTTTGAGAGATTATTTTCTTTGTTCTTCAAGTTTCGAGGTGTTCTTTGGAGAGATCCATTTCATACTTTGTTATAGAGAACTTGATCTATTTAATAATGTTTTTCTCATTGATTGCTTGATGTTTTTCGTGCTCCATGTCTGAGTAGTTCATTAGCTAGGTTTATAGGCTTCTCAAAGAGATCATGTATTCATGAGATGTTAGTATTTGATTAGAGATTCATATAGTATTTGTCTCGGTTGATCTTTATGCATGATTACTCTATTTGCACATCTAGTAGTCTACACATAGGTACATTTTCATTCCAAAAGCTTGTTAAATTACCTGAACCAAATCTTTGACAAGCTGAGTTCGAGGAGGCTTCGAAAGTAGATCGTCTTGGCTCAGTGAACTTATCGAAACTTGTGTCTATATAATGCATGCTAATTATTTTAAGACCATTCGAAATTCTAGGTTCTTTGATATTTAGTATAGAATCCCAAACCTCGAAAGTCGAGAGGATCTAAACTAGTTTTTTCGACTTCTAGACGTTGCTTAATTCTAATCCCTAAACAAATTGGTTTTTTCTATGATGCATGATTCTCTGCGAATGTTCTATGTGCGTAACGCTTTTTCCAATTGATTTACATCATTTTAATCATTTTAAGTTTTTATCTTTTACTTTCAAACTCACCAAACAACCTTTTTATTTTATGTTTTAGCTTAACATAATCCTGAAATTTGTAGTGTAAGATCTTAGTCCTCGTGGGATTGATAATCTGAAGTACTTGAACTACGCTGTGTACTTGCAGCAATAGTGTCTTATTAGGTGAAACTTGATACGCTATCAATATATATAGATCATACTCTTACATCACTTTCCTTTTACTTTCATGTGTAGTTTGTAAATCTCTATCATCAAATTGGTTAAATATCCAACATAGTATTTTAACAAATATTTTTATGTGAGTCTATGATAAATGTGTTAATTTTACCTAATATAACAATTACATCTAGTAAAACTAAATTTAAAAAAATGAGTACTATTGATTATATCTAAAAAGTGTCAAAATACATATGTGTACAAAAAGGTACGAATGAAATAGGGAAATTAGGTTTAATAATCATGAAAGCATCATTATTTAAGTATATGACCTTCTAACAAAACAAAAGGGATGTGAGTTGTATTAATTCCAATTTTGCCCCTTCTCTCTACTCTCATACTCCCTCACTCTCATACATACATAATAGTCCGTCTACATGAAACAATCTTTCTATTTTTCATTTTATGTTATACAATTAACAATTTTTAACGTTTAGTTTATAACATGGTTCAACTATTCTATAATTAGCGATGTCTTAACATTTTATGTTGTTGCATTTAATTATATAATGTGTAATTTGCAATGCATCCGCTTAATTACAGTTCTCCATAATTTTTCACTTAACAACTAGTAGATTGTGTAATTATGTAATACACTCTCAAGTTAACCCAATATAATTAGTAAACAATACCATTATTAAGTACCATTTCTGTAGAAATTGAAAATTACATTTGTTTAACAGTTGATTTTCTAAAATTTTTGAAAATAGTTGATTTTTGTTTAACAGTTGATTTTGTAAACTTTGGTTGACTAGCCATCCCACCCATATTAATTAAGTTTATAACACCTCAAAAAAAAGCCTATTGTTTCCAAAATTTTATGACTATTTTGCCTTTTTCAGTTCATAGACATGTTGCAACAAATAGACGGTCTATTTGTTGCTTAACATAGTTTTCTCTTCTTTTAATTTTTTGTTTAGATCACTCATTTTTAAAACTTTTTGTTGTGATACATTACCAAATAAAACTGTTAACCCTAATAACATTTCATCCCCTTTGATGTTTGTATATTTGTGAAATTAATAGACACGCAAAAATAGACAGTCTATTTAAAAATATTCTATTGTCGTACTGTTTATACTATCTTATATGAAAGTTAGACTTTTGTAATAAATAGATATACTATATAAAAATAAATTGTCTATTTAAATAGTATACAATTCCTTATACGTACAACATTTTTCGTGTATTTGCAAAATATATATCCGTTTTGAAAAATTCAAAATACGTTAGAAACGAAAAAAACCTACTTTTTCCGTGTATTTACAATTCCGTTTCGATATATGTATAAACTTGTAGAGCTATTTGAAGTTTTGTGAGGTGTAATGACAAATAAAATAACCCACTCTCTCAAGAGGGAGAGAGTGGTCCACAATTGAGCCAAAAATTACTAACAATCTAAATAATCTAAGGGTTAGACTATAAGTTTAAATAGTGGATCATATATGAATATTACACAAAGTTATCCAATGAAATACTGGATATGACTATGGTGTTGTTCGTTTCGCAGTCGCTAGCGGCAGCGACTAGCGATAGCAACTAAAATGTTGTTCGTTTTGCAGTCGCTGATTCAGCGACCAATCGCAGCGACCACTCGCAACGACAAGCGATCAAAATTTTGAGTCGCTAATTTTTTTGGGGACACGATTTAGAAACGCGCGTTCCACTCCAGCGACAGGTCGCTGGCGACTAACAACGAACAACACCAGCGATTAAAATTAAATAAAATTAAAAATTAATCTAAAATTAGAATAAAAATTAAAACTAAAATTAATATTAATATTAATATTAATAATAAAACTAAAATTTTTAAAATTAAAAATAAAAGTAAAAATACAAATAAAATTAAAAATAAAAATAAAATTAAAATTAAAATTAAAATTAAAACTAAAATTAAAATTAAATTTAAACTAAAATTAAAAATAAATTAAAACTAAAACTAAAATTAAAAATAAAATTAAAACTAAAACTAAAACGAAAATAAAATAAATAAAATTAAGAGTAATTTACAGAAATACACTTAAAAAGAAAAGAAATTTTACATTTACACATGTCTTTTAATGGTTCTCAAATATACACCTCCTATTTGCACAAAAGTCGAAAATGCCCTTTTTATCTTTTAAGAAATAAACCCTAATAGGGTTTAAGGTTTAGGGATTATGGTTTAGGGTTTAACTGTTAGGGTTTAAGGTTTAGGGCTTAGGGTTTAAGGCTTAGGATTTAATTATTAGGGTTTAGGGTTTAAGGTTTAGTGATTAGGGTTTAGGGTTTAGCTATTAGGGTTTAAAGTTTAGGAATTATGGTTTAGGGTTTCTTTTAGTCTAGGGGTATAATGGTCTTTTTCATTAAAAAGGGAGGTGTAAAAATAAAAAATTTTCAAGCAGGGGTATTATTGAAAAACAGATAATACAAATGTGTATTTTTGTAAGTCTCCCTAAAATTAAACTAAAATTAAAATTGAATTTGAATTTGAAAATAGAAATAAATTTAAAACTAAAATTAAAATTAAAATTAAATTTAAAATTAAAACTAAAATTAAATTTAAAACTAAAACTAAAACTAAAATTAAAAATAAATTCAAAATTTAAGTTAAAATCAAAAATAAAAATAAAAATAAAAATAAAATTTATATTTAAATTAAAATGAAGACTAAATTAAAATTTATAATAAATTTATTAAAAAAACAAAAATTATTAATAAAACTAAAATTAAAATTAAGTTAAACGTTAAAACTAAAAATAAACTAAAATTAAAATTTAAAAAAATTAAAATTAAAAATAAAACTAAAATTAAAATTTAATTTTAAATGTAAAATAAATTAAAACTAAAATTAAAATTAAATTCAAAATTAAATTAATATTAATCTTATAAGTAATATTAAATTTAAAATTTGATAATTTATATTAAATTTAATATTGAAATTAAAAATGAAAATGTAATAAAAAAATAAGTTCTTATTAAAATTATAATTCAAACTGAATTTCTATTTATTTTATGAATATCAAA
>OVAN01014021.1:0-12232 GCA_900406275.1 Anastatica hierochuntica | reverse complement strand
TTAGGAAACTTAGTATTAACTATCCCTAACACAAAATCAAAGCCTAATCTAAGTAGATCTAGACATCTATGGTTCCATCAATGAGATCTACTCACAGATCATAGAAGAGAGAAAGAAAAGAGATGAGGATAGAAAGATAGTTTTCATTGAATAAGATAGAGGTTGATCCAAAATCCAATCTTAAAAGAAAAAATCTTGATCTTCAGGATCAAGAGGAAATACAAGATTTGAGTTATAAAAATGTGTTCTTGGCTTAGAAAATGGATACTCTCTCTAAACTAGGTCTAAGGGTATTTATAGGATGAAAAAGAGGATTTTTATGGCTGAGGTTGCCAGCCATCGACCCATCTGGTCGATGGTAGCTAACTCACGGTCGATGGCTTGCAACCTCCAGTGGAGGAAGCTCCATTTACTGCCTGGGTAGCTGGCCATCGACCCTAGGTTGCTAGCCATCGACCCAGGTGGTCGATGGCTGCCTACATGGGCAGTTTTGATGGCCTTTAGCTCCTCTTTGCTATCTTTTTTGATCCCATCTTCTCCCAATACTTCTAGCCTTTAATTCCCTTTAATTCTTGGTTATTTTGGCTCCTAGAATCCATCATCTCAAGCTTTCAAAGTGCTCTCCAAGGTTGTACCTACAAATGCAAGAAAGATGAATGCAAAATGTAATATGAACCTAAACTAGACTTAAGACTCTAAATGATGCATTCTAAGGTTAATATGCTTATTTACAACCTAAATGTGAATGAAAACTAAGCTAAAACACACTAAAACATGCATGAAATTGTATGTACATCAGAGCTTCATTCCGACCGGAGGAACCATTCTGTTAACGGTTAGAGTTTTAGTTATTTGTCCTTTTCCGTTAAGGTTCAGTTTTGTCGGAAACGGGAGTTTTCCAGTTTTGTCGGATTATTGGCCGGGTTGGTTTACTAGTCAGGTCAGGTTATTGTTTGGATGGATTATTGATCGGTTGGGTTAGCGAGTCGAATCATGATAGTGGGACAGGTTGACTGAGTTGGATTGGGTCCGATTTGACCATTGACTTGATCTTTAATCGTTGATTTGACCGTGAGCCATTGATTGCCCATTAATGACCATTTGACTAATGACTTTGATTGTTGACCTTTGACCAGCTTGGTCAGTTAATCTGATTTGATCGGTTTGTTTTGGTTGTGCCGGTACTTCAATTTTTCCTTTTTTGAGCTAAGCTAGTTAGTTCTAGTTCTAATGTAAAAGTTTTCATTTCAATGTCGTTACTCCAAGTACCTCATGAAAGTTTAGAATCTCCTCAATTGTGGCTAAGGTGAGGAGCTACCGCGTAAACCCCTTGTAGGTTCTTGGTTTGTTATATTAGCACTGAAACATGCCTTGTTTGATTGTTTGAGTCTGCTTGGAGTCTATTTGTGTTTCTTATTTTCTAAATTGGACTTAGTATAATAGATTATATCATTGTTGCTTGTCTCGTATGATGTTTGCTAGCATGTGATTTATAATTATATATGTATAAGTTGATATGGATATGGAGACCTGGGTGCGGGGTACAGAGTCGGGTTGTTGTATCTTGGGGTCATGTGTGCGGAGGGTGCAAGCAGCAAGCCGCTCTGTTGTTCATCACCCTAAGATCGATAAAGCGTTCATGACGACGATGTGTATGGGCACTTATCCTATGCTGAGGAAGCCTCTTCGGAGGGTGCGGGCGATCACTAAAGTAGCAAGATAGGGTCATTGTTTGCTATCTTTGGTCGCATTAAGTGCCATGTTTGCTGCATGTTCTAGGATTAGTCTAGCATGGTTGCATTACTAATTCGGGTCTGCGGACTTGCGTGTGCAGCTATCCCTACCTCGCTGAGTGATTCCCTTGTCACTCACCCCTCTGTATCCCTTTCTTTCTTAGGTGAGACTGACGAATAGTCAGATGAGCTGGACGGTTTTTGGTGTTGTTTTGGGATCAACGATTTTATTTGATTTTAGCCTTTTAGACATTTTATTTATTTATCGGTTTTAGACTTGGTTTATTGCGGTTGTTGGTTTTGTTTGGAGATTTTTGGTATTAGAAATTATTTATGAGATTTATGAGTTGATCCTTTATGTTCGAAGTTGCGTGTTTGGCAAGTTAGAGTTAGTAGGACACTAATCTCGAGGGTTGATGAGACGGGTGTTACATTTTGGTATCAGAGCAGGTTTGTCGCCTTTATTTTGACCCGAGAGGCGGTTAGAAGGTAGAGTAGTGATTGAATTTGACCTTTTAACGGTTTTCAAATTTTTTGGGGGACTTTGAGATTTTAAAAAAAATTAAAAGAGCACCGTTCTTTTCATTACTCGTTAGTGTTTCTGGTTTAGAGTAAAGCCTAACCAACTTGTTTCTTTTTTAAGTTTAACCTCCTTTTGTGAAGTGAAGTTGTCATCGGAAGTGCATGTCAAGAAGAGCTGAGGTCGTTATGTGGTCAAATACTAGTGGTTTTCTCCTAATGATTTGAGGAAGTCGGATCATCCATAATTGAACCATTACACCTTGTATTTTTTTTGGTTATTGAGCTCTTGAAATGTATTTGTGCAAAAAATGCATATAGGTTGCGAGAACCGTGGGGGATAGGGTATTGGATCAATTTTGGCTAGGGTGAGAGACTCATTCAGTACCAAGTCAAGAAGTAGTTCTACGATTTTAACGATTAAGAGGTGTTGGTAGCTAGGACGCATTCGTTTCAAAGCCTAAGAAGATTCATATGGCAGGAATAAAACGAGCAGTGGCTTCATAGCTTGCATGCGAATTTGGAAGAGATGGAATTTTGGATAGATTTAGTTAATATATTTCAAACGAAATTAAGTTGATGGAGACTAATCAAGGTCAACTTAGATGCATCAACGAGATGCAAAGGACATAACTCCCTAGAGGATCTTCATTCGGTGTTGGGATCACATTCAATATGTTTGGAGCTCCACCCATCAACAAGATAGACCTCAACGTGATTCAGGAAGGCTTAGCAATGAAACGGTACTTACAAATAGAACAATAACAAGCAAGAAGTGCACAACACGCAGAAGGTTGTAGTTCAAGGCAAAAAGGAATGTTTAAGGGATCATGTTTAAGGAAAAAACCATAATTTCGTATACGTTTATACGCATGAAAGGTAAATTCAAGTAGATTATCTAATTTAACGATCCCATGAAGGAATGGGTACATGGACATTTCCCCTTAGAATCTTGTTGAGAGAGGACATCTCTAATACATAGGAAATGTACATGTACTTAACCACGAAGAAGGACATTTTAAGGACTGGTCAGAAATCAAGTGGGGGAGAAGCTCTCATGCGAATTCGGGGACGAATTCATTTCAAATGGGAAAAATTGTAAAAATCTGGATTTCTAAACCAGGATCGTTTTAATTTAATTTTCCTAAACCGAGTTTTACCTAGACCGAAAACCCTAAAATCTTATCTAAAGTCTTTGAATCTGAACGTAATTCTTTTGGCCACCAGAATCTTTCACGTTAAAAGAAAAATGGAGATATTAAAAAGAGATGGAGAAGAAGAAAGTTACTTTGGAGAAGACGCCATTGTAGTCTTTTAAAAGACAACATAGACAAGTTTTGGGAGAATATAAGAACGACATATCAATTAAAAATCAGATAAATCTCATATTTTTATAGTAGGTAGAAGACTCTTTTCTCTGCCTCTTAGCGAAAACGGATCTGCAACCGGAGGTGTTCTAAAAGTTATGTGAGTTTTACTGAAGGGTATTTCTGCAGAACAAATCTGAGATCAGTCTGGACAAAAGTCACGAACCGATGAAACAATCAGCGAACCGCAACGTGGAGCTTTCTGGGTAATCTCTTCATTCAAATATCTATCATATCCAACAAACGGATCTTCATTTCGAGTTCTGTACTTAAAGTTATAGGTATTTTTGTGAGGAGTATTGTTGCAGTCCGCATCTGCTACCAGTCTGAAAGCAAAGGATGTTTGGATAGTCTAACGACATCTGATTGGAATAAAATTGGTATCCGACTAGAGGGATCGTTCTGTTAATGGTTAAACTTTTAGTTATTTGTCCTTTTTCGTTAAGGTTCAATTCTTCCAGAAACCAGAGTTGTTCCAGTTTTGTAGGATTATTGGCCGAGTTGGTTAACTATTCGGGTCGGGTTATTGTTTGGATGGATTATTGATCGGTTGTGTTAGCGAGTCGAATCATGATAGCGGATCAGGTTGACTGAGTTGGATTGGGCCTGATTTTACCAGTGACTTGACCGTTAATCGTTGATTTGACCGTGAGCCATTGATTGACCATTCATGACCATTTGACTAAGATTCTGATTGTTGACCTTTGACCAGCTTGGTCAATTAATCTGAATTGATCGATCTGTTCTGGTTGTGTCGGTGCTTCCATTTTTCCTTTTCTGAGTTAAGCCAGTTTGTGCTTGTTCTAATTTAAAAAGTCTCATTTCAGTGTCGTTGCTCCAAGTACCTCATGAAAGTTAAGAATCTTCTCAATTGTGGCTAAGATGTGGAGTTACTGTGTAAACCCCCTCGTAGGCTCTTTGTTTAGCAATCAATTATCGTTAGATTAGCACCGGAACATGTCTTGTTTGATTGTTTGAGTATGCTTGGAGTCTATTTGTGTTTCTTATATTCTAAACGGACTTAGGATAATAGATGATACCACTGTTTCTTGTCTCGTATGATGTTTGGTAGTGTGTGATGTATAATTATATATGTATATGTGTATATGGATGTGGAGACTTGGGTGTGGGGTACAAAGCCGGACTGCTGTATCCCGAGGTCATGTGTGGGGAGGGTACGAGCAGCAAGTCGATCTGTTGTTCGTATCCCTAAGATCGATAAAGCGTCCACGACAGTGGTGTGTATGGACACATATCCTATGTTGAGGAAGCCTCTTCGGAGAGTGTGGGCGATCACTGAAGTCGCAAAATAGTGTCATTGTTTTCTATCTTTGTGCGCATTATGTGTTATGTTTGCTGCATGTTCTAGGACTAGTCTAGCGTGGTTGCATTACTTAGTCGTGTCTGCAGACTTGCGTGTGCAGCTATCACTATCTGCTGAGTGATTTCCCTGTCACTCACTCCTTTGTGTCCCTTTCCCTTTTAGCTGAGATTGATGAAAAGTCGGATGAGCTAGACGGTTTCTGGTGTTGTTTGGGATCAACGATTTTATTTGATTTTAGCCCTTTAGACATTTTATTTATTTATCGGTTTAGACTTGGTTTATTATGGTTGTTTGTTTTGTTTGGAGGTTTTTCAGTGTTAGACATTATTTATGAGATTTATGAGTTGATCCTTTATGTTCGGAGTTGCGTGTTTAGCAAGTTAGGGTTAGTAGCACGCCGGTCTCGAAGGTTGATGAGACGATGTTACATAATTAATATGAATTCAAAAAGTGTAAAACATGTAATTTTTCATAGTTTTTTCCAATGTAGGATGGAAAATTATGCTCTCAAAGTAATAAGAAAAATATGGATCATTTCTAAAAAGTGCAACATGTATCGAAAAATTAACTATACGTAGCAATTTCCAAAAGTAAGTTTAACTACTCGTACACCAAGTTTTGACAAAAATAATTCTAAAGTTTACAAATAAAATTAGATTCTTACCCTAAATATGGAATTTTGAACTCTAAAATACACCAATATTCTCAAAATAATTCCTTTTGCGACAATCAAAACAGAGCTATAACCATATCTTTTTTTTTTTTTTTGTTAATGAGCTATAACCATATCTTGTTTCCTAGTGAAGTAAGCCTCAGTTGTAAGAAAGGAAATTTGAGGTCAAAGAGAAGGTGCATAGTAACTATCAACTTAAACCTTGAGATATTTCTATAATACAAATTCATATTAAAGTGAGGCCAAATAACAATATTTATTTACGCAACTTGCTCACTAAAACACTTTCGTGACTTAGTGAAAGCATCAGACTAGTTGAAGAAAAGAAATACATGAATATGATAACTTGCAAGTCTACCTTATATGAATAATTATTTTCATTGTTCTAATCTTGCAAGTACTATATTTCTTTTATGCCTCTAGCGGACTATTCCTCACTGTCAAGAAATCTTTTCCTTTGTATTATGATTTCTTAGATTATAATTTACATGAGTGTACATCTTATATACTAGCTAATACGTCGTTTAACCTAACCGTCTTAAGCTAAACAACGTAAGAGGCCCATAGGGCCCAATACCCTCCCTCAAGGTGGAATATGGAGATTAAGCACACCCAATTTGTCAAGAAACTCTTCAAACTCTTTGCGTCCTAGTGCTTTAGTCATAATGTCCGCGAGCTGTGATTTTGTAGATACATGTTTGGTCTTGATCGTTCCGCGTATGATCTCATCACGAATAAAATGACAATCATTACCAACATGTTTCGCATGGTAAACCGGATTGGCCGCAAGATTAATAGCCGATAGGCTCTCGGAATGTAGCATGATCGGATCCGTGTAGGTGATTCCCAATCCTGACAAGAGCTGACGAATTAATAAGAGTTCGCTCACCGTGTCTGCCATGGCGTGATATTCAGCCTCAGCCGAGCTACGTGAAACAACATTATGTTTCTTTGTCTTCCAAGGCAACGGAGAACCACCAAATTGAATGAACCAACCCGTCAATGACCTCCTCGTAAGTGGACAAGCTGCCCAATCCGAATCACACCAAGCTGTAAGAGTCAAAGGAGTATTAGATCTTAAGAGAATACCTTGTCCGGGACTGTTCTTAAGATAACGAACAACCCGTAAGGCTGCCTCCCAATGATCTTGCTTCGGTTGACTCATAAATTGTGAAAGTATGTGTATCACATAAGATAGCTCTGGTCGGGTTGTGCCAAGGTAGATGAGACGACCCACGAGACAGCAGTAACTCGTGGGATTAGGCATCGGTTCACCTTCAGCCAATGCAAGTTTGTGATTCTGTTCTAACGGGAAAGTAACTGGTTTAACACCAAGCAAACCCACTTCAGAGATAATATCCAACGCATATTTCCTTTGGCACAAGTAAATACCATCGGGATTGCGGGCCACTTCGATACCGAGGAAGTAACGAAGAAGACCGAGATTTTTCATGTGAAAGCATGCACTTACATATGTCTTAAACTCATTGATGATACGAAGAGAGCTGCCAGTTATGATCATATCATCAACGTAGATTAACACATGTATCCGAGTATTATCTTTCTCATAAGCAAACAAGGAGTGGTCGAATGGGTTTTGCTAAAAACCGTAAGCAATCAGTGCTTGACTCAGCTTTCCGAACCAACATCTTGGCGCTTGTTTAAGCTCATACAACGATTTATGTAATCGATAGACTTTATTCGTATCTCCTATACGAAAACCTGATGAAAATTTCATGTATACCTCCTCTTTGAGATCACCGTGAAGGAAGGCATTATGAACATCCATTTGATGCACTTCCCAATCACAATTAACGGCATGTTGTAAGAAAGCGCGTACCGTAACCATCTTTGTCACAGGTGCGAATGTTTCGTCATAATCAACCTCTTCCGTTTGATTGTTTCCAAGAACAACTAAACGAGCTTTGTGACGTTCAAGTGTCCCGTCGGAATTAAATTTGAGTTTAAAATCCCACTTACAACCCAATGCTTTCTTACCGGGAGGTAGCTCTTCCACTGTCCATGTTCTGAGGTCCTCCAAAGACACAATCTCATCTGCCACATCATCTCGCCAATGTTCATCAAGCATTTCCTCATTGTAGTGTTGAGGCTCTGTTCCCGCGGTAATCGCAAGAAGATTGAACTGATAAGATGGAGAAAACTGTGTAGAAGAGACATAATCATCTATGGGATACGAAGACGCAGCCGGATGTGGTTCATGTAAAAGCATGGTGATATAATCTGAGAGTTTAGTTGGTTGACTTTTCTTACGATGACCACGACCGAGCAATTTAGGCTTTGGAAATGAGACTTGAGTATCAATGTCCTCTGTCACCGGCTGCGGTGGAGCTAAGGTCGTAGACGATATGGAGGTAGATGGTGAATCATCATTTTCGTGATCATGTTCTGGTGTTGGTGAATCACGGACCAGAGACAAATTATCACCAACTGTAGGAGTCAAAGAACTTGAAGGAGCAAAACCAGAAGGCTCATCGTGAACTGTTTGGTCACGTCCTGGAGTATCTTGACAAAACTGTGTATCATTCGGTGTCACATTATCCAGGTGATCATCTTCAAGACATAGAGGAAGCAGAGCTGAAGATGGTGATGGTGAAGATACCTTAGGTCCCAAGTAAGGAAATTCTGTCTCCATAAACAACACATCACGTGAAACAGAGGTGCGACCCGTGTCTAAATTATAGACTCTCCATCCCTTTTTGCCGTAAGGGTATCCAATAAACATGGATCTGTTGCTACGTGTCGAAAATTTGTCTCTGTTATGTTATTGGTTGTGTACATAACAAAGACATCTGAACACGCGTAGATGATTGAGAGGTGGAGGTTGTTTATACAACATTTCAAACGGAGATTTTCCTTGAAGTACAGCTGTTGGTGTACGATTAATCAAGTATCCGGCTATGATCGCACAATAACTCCAAAATTCAACCGGAAGATGTGCCTGAAATCGAAGAGCTCGAGCCACGTTGAGTATATGGCGATGTTTACGCTCAACTTTACCGTTTTGTTGAGGTGTCCCGACGCAGGAAGTCTCATGAATTATCCCTTTTTGTTTAGAGAACTCATCCAAGCATATAAATTCTGAACCATTATCACTATGGATTGATTTTACTTGACTATCGAATTGTCGTTCTACAAGCACAATAAATTTCTTTAGCTCATAGGGTGCAGCGGTTTTGGTTGGTAGTAGATAAATCCATAGTGCCCGAGAGTAATCGTCAAGTATAGTGAGAAAATAGTGTGAACCACAGAGAGCAGGAATTCGATATGGACCCCATAAATCGTAATGAGCTAACTCAAAAGCCATACTCGTTTTATTCTCATAAAGTGAAAAAGAATCATGTGTTTGCTTAGCACGGATACAAAGATCACATGCTTTAGTATCAAAAACACCATTACTACTACTATAAAGCTCCAACATCTTAAACACTTTAGAAGATGGATGACCCAAGCGACTATGCCATGCATCCAGAGAGATCGAATATGAAGTCTGAACAGCCGATGCCACATCCATGCCTCTAAAGAAGTATAAGCTATTCACTTGTTCACACGCTCCAATCAGTATCCGTGTGATGCGATCCTGGACAACACAAAGGCGACCAGTGATTTGGAAAATAGAGCCACTATCCTTTGTCAACTGTGATACCGAAATCCGGTGACAATGTAAACCATCGACAAAAAGCACATTTCGCAAGCTCAAAGAGGATCCTAAACGAAATGATCCTTGCATGTTTGTAGTTGTGATTCTCCCATCTGGGAGCTTAATTATCACGTCAGTCATAGTGGAAACATCAGAAATAAATTCCAGACTTCCGGTCATATGATTGGAAGCACCAGAATCTATAATCCAAGACTCAAGGAAGAACTTACCAGGATGATGATCAGAAGAAAGTGTTTTCCTCTCATTCAACATGTGCACTAACGTGTTCCACTGCTGGTCACTTAAGCAACTGAATCTGATCCTATCCGAAGGAGCAATAAGAGGATTTTGAGTCATCAAAGCTGACACTTGATTCAAACGAGCAGAATCAGCTTGTTTGACCCGAGCATTAGACGAGTTTGATCCCTGTCCGTGACGTGCAACATTGTCACGTGAAACAAATTTTGGTTTGGATTGATTCTTCTCGCCCTACCACTCTGGATACCCAATTTTCTTGAAACACTTATCTGCGACATGTCCATTGCGACCACAAATAGAACATGTGATCTGACAAGAATCTGCGGCCCCTTTTTCACGATTCATAGTCTGAAACACAAAGCTAGCTCCACTGATTTTCTCTTCATGCATTCCGCTAAGTGCCTTAGATTCTTCATCTTGCGTTACTACATGATAAGCTTCATCAACAGAGGGAAGTGGAGTTCTTGAAAGCAAGTTAGACTTCAAAGCACTATAGAGAGATTCGTCTAAGCCCATGAGAAATTGGTGAAGCTTGTCCTCCTCTCTCTCTCGTGCAATTTCTTCCAAAGTCTTCCCTTGTTGATAATCAGCCAAGTTGGTCCATATCTTTGCCAATTTTCCATAGTATGACTCGATCGTTGTACCTTGTTGTCGACAGTTTGCGAGTTCGGCTTTGAGCCTTTGTACTCTTTGTCCATTCTTGACGGCGAATCTCTTTTGAATCATACTCCATAACTTTGACGCATCATCATAATGAAGAATTGATGAGCTAAGTGTTTCATCAATCGTCAATCGGATCCAGGACACCACTAAAGCATTGTTAGCGCCCCAATCTTCAAAGTGTTCGTCATCAACAGAAGGCAAAGGGATCGAGCCGTCTGCAAATCCGAACTTTTTCCTTGCTTTCAAGGCTGTCCTGATGTTCGAACACCATTAATCGTAGTTTGAACCACGTAACAGAGGTTTCGAAATAATGATTCCTGGATGATCTCCAGGAGACAAGTCATATGGAGAGATAGTTCTTCTCGACAACACATCTGCTCAAGTTTTTTCTTTAGAAATAGCTGAAGAATCACCAGATTTGGATCCAGAATCTTCTGCCATGAAGGATCTTTTGATAGAATAAGCAAAGATCAAGGTCAAAGAGAGAAGAAGAAAGGAAACAGAGACGCTCAATTAATAGATGCGTTTTAGATGAATAGATCGTTTAACCTAACCCCTTTTTGTGTTAGGGAAAGGCTCTGATACCATGTTAAGAAACCTTTTCCTTTGTATTATGATTTCTTAGATTATAAGCTATATAAGTGTACATCTTATATACTAGCTAATACATCGTTTAACCTAACCGTCTTAAGCTAAACAACATAAGAGGCCCATAGGGCCCAATACTTATTGGCTACTCTATTGCACAATGTTTTAATTTTTTTGTTCTATCACAAAGGAGGGTAAATAGATACACATGTTGTTAGGTGATACTTGCGTATTTTACATGCATTTAAACATGTATTTGTTAAGTTTTCAATCCATTTTCATTCATATTAATTTGCACATAATACACTCATACTTGCTTAGTTTGCATCTTTATATGTTTAGGAGTCCCTCGCATAGAATATATATACTTTGCATTGCATTTGAGTTGTTTTAGTGTGTATTTAGGTACCCAGGAGAACAAATGGGAGCATATAAAGAAGGATTGGAAGCACGAAGGAGCAAAGAGACGCGATTGGAGCTCAAATTGGTCAGGAAAATTGGTTCCCAAACTAATCTGAGGAAGAAGAAGCATTCAAATAGCGAAACCGGTATGCAAATCGCTTTCTTAATCTTATCAAGATATTTTTTCATCAAGATCTTATCAAGATTCTATCATTAAACATGCATCATATTATCTTTATGTGCGTGTTTCATTTCGTTTTAATGGGTGAGTAGTCTTTCAAATGGATTGTGGATTAGAGTACATTAGGCATGTTTGATAGCTATTATGTGATGTTTAGGAAACGTATTTGTGACTCATATGCTTAAATTGAACTAGATACTAGGTTAAACATGATCAATTTTTCATATACCCTATTAGACATTTCATCATCCGAGGGATGTTCGGTGAAACGCGTAGTCTAAAATCTATGCAACCTTTGTTTGTTTAGCATACGAAAATTGATTGCTATATGATTCTACCACCGTCTTGTACTTTTAAGTGATAAAATATATATACGTGAATTGGCAATTTTGCATAGAACTTACAGAAAAAATTATCCCGCAGGAGATGTTTGATAAAATGTCTAACTAAGTTTTATTTAATGCTTAGTAAAAATTAGCCAATGAAAATTAGTATCAAATGACTTAGTAATTCAAATGAGGCTTGTTTGCATTGATCAATTTTTTGTTTCTTCTTTTAATTGTGAGACTAGCGTAATTCAAATTAGTGAGTTGTGGTTAGTATCTACAAGAATAGACTGGTCCTATATTAGTGTCTCATGTCAATGTATGGGTTTGTGTTGGGGTCAAAAACTGTCCCGACGAAATCGATGCCTAAAAAGGGTCTCGGAAACGNAATCGTAAGGATATCTGAAAGCTCCGAGATTCCCATCGTTCAGACTGTCTCTTCCCGACCTGGTTTCAAAGTTTTGGGGACGGTCAATCGTGGCCAATCAGCGAATAAAGTTTGTCCATCCGCAAGCAACTGAATCATCTAAGTGCCGAGGT
>OVAN01014020.1:0-12379 GCA_900406275.1 Anastatica hierochuntica | reverse complement strand
ATGATAAGAGATGATTGAATGCAAACAAAAACAAAGAGATCCAAGAAAAATCACAACTTTGTGAGAAAGGAAGAATCTTAGAAAAAGAGAGAAACTTGATGTAGAACAAGGACGAACAATGGATCTAAAGAGAGGAGAAACACACGAATGATTTAAAGAGATTTGAGCACAAAGTGTTTACCAATCTTTAAATCAATCTTGAGCACATGAAGAACACACAAAAAACATGAGCTTAGGTAGCACAAATGTTCTTGGAGGATTAGAGGGTGCCCTAAAATCATTAAATCAAGTCAAAGTGGCCTGGCATCGACCCAAGGGAGGCTAGCATCGACCCTTGGGTCTATGCTGGCTCACGTTGGCCAGCATGAGTGTCAAAGGAGGCCAGCATCGACCCAAGGTTGGCCAGCATCGACCTTTGGATCGATGGTAGTTGTCCTTGACAGCTTGTGGCTTGTTTCTTCTCTATTTGATGGCCTCTTTTGATCCCATCTTATCCCAATGCTTCTAGCCTTTACATCCCCTTGATTCTTGGTCCTTTTAGCCTCTAGAATCCATCATCTCAAGCTCCCAAATTGATCTCTAAACTACAAATGCAAAGAAATGCATGCAAAATGCGAATAATCCAAAACTAGACTCAATTATGAAACTATATGAATTTTGACACTAGAGTGCATTATGTACACCCTAAATGCAATTAAAACACATACTAAATGATGTTAAATATATATTAAATTATGTACACATCACTGGTCCATCTACCCTAAAGCTGGAATGTGCCAAAAAAGAGCTTTGACCGTGTTTTGAAAAAAATCATGCACCAACCATTGCCACCAATCTGCCTTACCAATTGGTGGACACTTTTGCACCGTCTAAGCCAAAAATCACCCCTAAACCGGTGCTAGCTAATTCTCGATCCCAACTTAACCTCAACCAACTTTTCTTGACCTAATACTGTAAATACTTATTTTTAGCCTTTTGTCAAAGGGGAGCCACGAATTTTAGAGATAAAATAGACCTTGGAGGCAGAAAACTTGTGACATACTTATTTCTTCAACAGATTTCAATTATAATAGCTTCTAGGGGAAGATCTCGCTTCTAATTGATATTATTAAGTCTTCTAAACAATTTACTCTCAGTCTATGAAATTTTCTACTTACTATTTAACATGTTTACATATTTTCATGATGAGTTTTGAATAGTTTATTTGTTGGGGTTAAGAGTTTTCAAAGGGGATTTATAGATTGATTGTTAGGTTGTTAGAATTGATGATTTCCATAGGATCCTTCATCTATATTGTTATTTTCTGATTGTTGCTTCATTGACCATTTAGATACTGTCATGTAGGATTGATTTTCTTAACGATAGTTTTGTTGAATTCCCTTGAATAATTTGGATGAACAAAACCTTGGTACTCACAAGATTGATTGTACCGAGTTTTTGTGAACTATCAAATCCAAATTTTGTACTTGTTTATTCACTTGATTACCAACGAGAGTTGAATAATTTAGGTTTCTTAGACATTAGTAATTGATACTAAGGCAGTACATTTTTATCCTTGCATGATTCGAGTTCTAAGAATTACCTATTGAATTTCTCGATCCTTTTATCCGCCTAAGTCGATCCTTGATAACCTGAGATTTTTCCAATGCCCAATGATTTTCTAAATTGATAATTTTTCATTGATCACATGTTGTTTATGTTTATTTAGTCAATAATTTTGTGCCTCACAATTCCCACAAAAAACCTCATTGTGTCACTTTTGCTTAATTCGATTCTCATAAATTCATAGTGTTATTCTTGGTCCTTGAGGATTATATCCCTAAGTACTACCATAACGTTTGTGCACTTGCAGCATTTTTTTATTTATTAAGATAAAACTTTGAACACATCACGCACCAACGCTGCCACCGAGCCGCCAAGGCAACTAGAAGTGGTTCCTCGTGTCTACGCTGAAAGAGAGGTTGAAGAAGTTGAACCAGTCTCCGCCAATGTAGCATAAGGCTACGACAGAGTTGAATTAATCAACATATCTCTTCTTTTGGGGTTTGTAGAGGTAGAGTGAATTGATTCAATCATTAGAAATTCGAATGCGTATAATTACTAGGAATCATGAATACTGTAGGATCGATAATAGTTGGAGGAGAAATTGCGTACACTATGTTTGATGTTATGAACAGTTTCATGAGACCACAAACAATCAAAAGGTAGGACTTCTACGTCAAGTTTGTCCTGGGGAAACGGATGGTGTAAACGGTGGGAAAGGAGAGTATGGGTGCCGTCGGAGTCCATATGGGAGTCTCGATCACCATCAGAGTAGTAGAATTCGCCGGTAAGCTACCCGAGAAGGAGATGGGCCGATACGACGTAAACTTATAAATGAATTGGCTTGAAAGCTACGACGTGGACTTAGACTTCTGCCAGTCGAGGGTGGAGATTCTTAGAGCCAACGAGGGGATCGTCTTCCAAAGAGTCAAATTAAACCCCGGAGTCATGATATTCTCCATGTTGCACATCAAAGAGATAATAAGGAAGGGAAACAAGGCTTTTATAGCAACTATCTCAGTCACCAAGGAGGGTGAATCGATCGAGATCAAGGACATCCCGGTCATCGCTCAATATGAGGACGTGCTCGAGCCACTTAGGGGGCCGCCACCAAAAAGAGGAGATGTTTTAACCATTGAACTTGAACTAGGGATGACCCCTGTGTCTCGAGCACCGTATCGACTGGCCCCTGCGAAAATGGCCAAGCTAAAAAAAGCAATGGCAGGATCTAATTGTTAAGGGGTTAATCCGGTCTAGCATATCACCATGGAGAGCACCGGTGCTGTTTTTGAAGAAGATGGATAGAAGTTTGTGGCTATGTATTGACTACAAAGGCCTTAATAAAGTCACCGTCTAGAACAAGTACCCGTAGCCGAGGATATTGATGTTTACATATTTTCTTACATAATTTGGTGCATTTTAGCTTAGTTTCATCCACATTTAGGTTATATATATTGCATATAAATCTTAGAATCCATGAGTTTGAGTCTAGAGTCTAGTTTAGGTTCATATTGCACTTGCATATCCTTTCTTTGCATTTGTAGGGGCAACTTTGGGATGGATTCATGGAGGCTCTAAAGATGGATTTTGTTGGGGTTAAAAACGGTAACAACGAAATAAACGCCCAAGACTTCCGAATAACTCCCAAAAGATCTCGAGATACAAGTTTCGGGGCGATGAGAAATCACCGTAAACATCGGATAATCGCATCGTTTTGAAGACACAAGCAAGGTTTGGTCGCCCGTGGGCAACTAGGCTCTTTCCTAAAGGCTTGCCGCCCATGGACGACTAGACATGAACCATGTCTAGTCGTTCATGGGCGATTAGACTTTGGTAAGAGTCTAGTCACCCATGGGCCACTAGACACGGACCATGTCTAGTCGTCCATGGGCGACTAGACTCTTACCAAAGTCTAGTCGCCCATGCGCGACTAAACTCTTACGAAAGTCTTGTCACCCATGGAAGACCAGACACGAACCATGTCTAGTCGCCCATGGGCGATTAGACTCGTGCCAAAGTCTAGTCACCCATGGGCCACTAGACACGGACCATGTCTAGTCGTCCATGGGCGACTAGACCCTTGATAAAGTCTAGTCATCCACAGGCGACTAGACACGGGCAATGTATAGTCTCCCACAGTTGACTAGACCATGTCCTCTCTATCATCTTCTCCTTTGAATCTCGGTTTGATTGTCTCTTGTTTCGTCTCGATTGGACTTTCCGTTAAAGTTTTGCGATAATAATCGTAAAGACTTATTCTTTTTATAAAAACTTCATATCGATTGTATAAAACAATCACGGTTAACTCGAACACCGATATTATCTTAACTATACGGTTTGTCATATTGTTTCGAAAAACCATCACTGCGTAACCATACCAAGAACGATTTCTCCGAAAGAAATTGTAAAAATCACTTAATTGGAAAACGACCCAAGAAGGCCCAAAACGAGATAAAATACCACTTACGATAACGAACGAGAATGGGGTAAACAACGTCGACGATTTACCCGAGTTTTGTGAAAGATAAGTTGAAAACGTGATAAAGTCAAGTTTAGAAATGGAAAATCGAGAAGATAAGGAAAATTCTCGAAAAAAGAATATTTCCGCGGAAGGATATACTCGAATCTAGGCAGAAAAGGAAACGGGGCTGACCTACAAAGGCATATATAAGAGAAGCTAAGGAGAAGGAAGAGACACACAAAAATTTCTTCACAACCTACACTTAGAGCAATCAGGTTTATTTTCGTTTTAGTTAGCGAGCTACGTCTCAACTAGGTTTACGAGTCTTACGCTGTTGGAACGAGGATAATCGCCGACAACTCTAGCGGCCACGTCTTATCACCCATTGTATCGCTCAAACGCAGATACAGAATAATATCTCAATTTCTCAACTCTGTTTTTCGATTCTCTCTTTTTGCTTTATTCAACGTCTGTTTCTTCATATTTTGATCTCTTGTTGTTTGGTTTAGCAACAATTCAGGACCTCGAGGAAAGTTACGGTTTCCTTGCTTTCCTTCGATTACGATAATCGACAGTGCGAATTTTGGTTCCAACAGTTTGGCGCTAGAAGGAGCTTGACGCAGATTCTTTCAAGACAAATGATTGATCGATCAAGAAACGATATCTCTAGACTAACATACGATGTTGTCGTCTCTTTCAAGGATAGAGCAACAGCCGATCAGAGCAACCCTCACAACGATCTCCTTATTATCGAATTAACGATTCAAAATATCAATGCCGCGAGAATATTAGTCGACACTGGCTGTTCGACTTATATTATCTTTAAAGATACTTTAGAGAGGATGGAAATAAAACTCTCTGAAATTACAGGAAGTCTGAGCCAAGTGATAGGCCCCTCGAGAGAATCTACTATGACCCTCAGCTAGATTTACCTTACGGTTAAAGCTAGGAGCGTAGCAAAAATCGTGAAGTTCTTAGTTGTAGATCGTACCGCTTCATACAACACGATCGTGGGCGTTCTGTGGCTAAACTCCATGCAAGTCGTACCATCTACATACCACTACTGTCTCAAATTTTTGACCCCCTTCAGAACCAAAACAATCCGAGGAGACCGTAACATATCACAGGTATGTTTTGCTGCCAAACTAAAGCATAAAAACACGACGGCGGAAGCTTTCTTTCAAAAGAAAAAGAAAAAAGATTTCGTCGAAGACGCCCTAGAACAAGATCAAATCGAGATCTTTTGGCAGTTACGGAAAGCCAAAACCTGAGAAGAGAAACACGAACCAACTTGCGAGCCCGTTGCCTCGATATGCCCCAACGAAGAGTTCCCTGAGCGTTGCGTCGAAATCGACACCAATCTCTACGATCCCATAAAAACACAGCTTATAGCTTTCTTAAAAGAGAACCTTTGCACGTTCGCTTGGACCGCAGAAGACATGCCAGGAATTGACATCAACGTGACATGTCACAAACTCAACATGGATCTGACTTACAAACCTGTCATACAGAAAAGGCAAAAATTAGGACCAGAACGCGCTACCGTGGTCAACGATGAAATTGAAAAACTCCTAAAAGTCGAATCTACAACAGAAGTTAGATATCCAGACTGGCTCTCCAATCCCGTTGTAGTCAAAAAGAAAAATGGAAAATGGTGAGTCTGCGTTGATTTTACCGATCTCAATAAGGCATGCCCGAAGGAGAGCTATCTGTTGCCACACATTGATCGCTTAGTATAGGCCATGATGTGAAGCAAGCTCTTGTCATTCGTGGATGATTTTTTTGGGATATAATCAAATTATGATGAGTCTTAACGATCGTGAGAAAACAGCGTTCATCACCAATCGTGGCACATATTTTTACAAGGTAAGGCCTTTCGGCCTCAAAAACGTCGGGGCTACTTATCAACGACTCGTCAGTCGTATGTTCTCCGAGTAACTCGGGAAGACTATGGAGGTATTCAATGATGATATGATCGTAAAATCTCTCGAGGAGCAAAACCATGTCGTTGATCTACAAAAGTGTTTCGAGAAATTAAACCTGCATAATATGAAGCTCATCCCAGCGAAATGCAGGTCCGCTGTGGCATAAGGAGAATTCCTCAAATATCTCGTGACATACTGAGGGATTGAGGCTAACCCAAAACAAATCAATGCATTGGTCGAGATGGCCTCTCCCAAAAACAAGCGAGAGGTAAAATGACTGACCGGGAGAGTCGCCGCACTTTATCGCTTCATCTCACGATCAACGGAAAAGTGTCTTCCTTTTTACGAGATTCTGAAAGGGAACAAAAATTTCAAATGGTCCGAGCAATGCGAAAAAGCCTTCCAACATTTAAAGCATTACTTGACACGCCTCTAGTTCTCACAAAACATGTCGTTGGAGAGCCCTTGTTCCTGTATATCGCAGTATCAGCTACAGCTGTAAGCGGCGTTCTCATTACAGAAGAATGTGGCGAGCAGAAACCAACTTTTTACGTAAGTAGAACCTTGTTAGATGCTGAAACGTGATATTCACTTATGAAAAAACTAGCATTCGGCGTCGTAATGTCAGCTCGAAAACTAAGACCATACTTCCAATTGCACACGATCATCGTACTCACTTCATTCTCGCTACGACGTCGAGTACCGAGACGATTAGCGAAATGGAAAATCGACTTAAGAAAGTACGACGTCGAGTACCGAACAAAGACGTATGCAAAGTCACAAATACTCGCTGATATCTTGGCGGAGCTCCCTAGAGAAAACATATCAAACCATGAACTGGACGCAACTTGACCTCTTTATGTCGATGGGTCCTTGTCCAGGAAAGGCTCGGGAGTAGGAATTCTGCTTACTTCACAAACAAAAGAAGTATTGGAATAATCATTCTGATTGATCTTTCATGCTTCAAACAATCAAGTCGAATACGAAGCGCTTATTGTCGGATTACGATTGGTTCGTGGACTGAAAATATGTAATATCCACGTGTACTGCGACTCCCAACTCGTTGTGAACAGATTCAGCGGTGAATACGAAGCCAGAGACGAAAGGATGGAATCATATTTAAAACTCGTCCATGATCTCACCCAAGACTTCAACTAGTTCGCTCTCACGCAATTTCCCCGTTCGGAAAAGACGGAGGGCGATGCATTGGCGGCCCTGGCATCAAGCTCAGACCCGAGTCTTAGATAGGTAATCTTCGTGGAATTCATTGAACACCCGAGCATCGGCCCTCAAATCGTCACAAATCTAATCCATTCACAAGACGAGGATGTTGACGTAGTCGACACTCGACTTGAACAAAATTTGGAACAATCTGAATATGGTTGCAATACGTCGTGGTTGGAGACAATTTGACCATACATAGCCGAAGGAGTGCTCCCCGCCGAAAAATGGACAACCCAAAAAGTCATAATCCAGGCTGCCCGATATGTATTAGTCGACTGGAAAATCTACAAATGGAGATTCTCTTGGCCACTTATGACATGTGTAATGGGAAGTGAATCTCGAAAAAATCATGGAAGAAGTCCGCTCTGGATCTTGCGGAAATCATAGCGGCAGGAGATCCCTCGCAATCAAAATCAAGCGTCACGACTATTATTGGCTAACAATGGTGAAAGATTGCGAGAAATTCGCACACAAATGCGAAAAATACCAAAGGCATGTGCCAACAATCCACCAACCCGCGAAGCTTCTTTCTTCTATTTCGGCCCCATACCCATTCATGCGATAGTAAATGGATATCGTCGTCCCTATGCATAAATCTAAGCAGAAATGCTTCCTGCTGGGCTTGACTAATTTCTTCTCAAAATGGGTTGAAGCCGACTCATATGCTAGCATCAAAGATGCCCAAGTTGAAAGTTTCGTGTGGAAAAACATTATATGCAGACACGGAGTCCCATACGAGATCGTAACGGACAATGAATCCCATTTCATTTCAACAAGAATCGAGGCGTTTTGCAAAAAATGGAAGACACGGTTGACTAAATCCACCACAAGGTATCGGCAAGGCAACTGCCAAGCAGAAACCATTAACAAGACCATCTTAGATAGACTCAAAAAACGCCTAGATGCTAAAAAGGGTCGAAGGGCAGAAGAACTCGAAGGAGTCTTTTGGTCACACAGAACGACTCCATGAAGAGAAACAGGAGAATCTCCCTTCACCCTCGTATAAGGGACATAATGCATTATCCCAGCGGAAGTCGAATTCCCTACGATACGCAGGAGACTACTCTGTGAACGAGAAGACGCAAACAGTCTAATGCTACTGGACAATCTCGACCTCATCAACGAGAGCCGGTACCAGGCATTCATAGAATCCAAAACTACTAACAAGCATCGACAAATTACTATAACTCAAACGTACGCAGCCGCAGGTTAAGGGAAGATGATCTAGTTCTACGCAAAGTTTTCCAAAATACAAACTCAGAGCAAAGTGGGAGGGACCATACAAGGTCATAAAAGTAGTCCGACTAGGAGCGTATGAAATTGCAACAATACAAGACGTCAAAATTCTGAGAACCTATAACGCAAGGCACCTCAAAACATACAATCACTAAACAACAACGTTAACGATAAATTGAACTACGAGACGACTCGATCCCCATAAGGGGTACATAGGCAACATGTCGAAAGACGATTTCAGTCGTCCCCCTCTCTAAAAAAGGTGGAGTGGATATGTATACATATACTCATATACTCCCAAAATTCGAAACATCCGCGTTCTCAAACCCGATATTTTAAACGCTCGACAGCCTATGCTTGCCAGAAATGCCCCAGCAAACGTTTCAAGCCCATAAACGCTACAAGCGCGAAACCTGACATACAAAAGAAAAACCAATCTTTGGCATCACGAGACGTTGCAGACGCTGGAAACCGTTTTTCGGCAACAAAACTTCCTCGATAAAAACACTATCCAGGAAGACCAAACAATTCCTTCGCGAAGACTTACAAAAGGTAATATCTACCAATAAGTGTGTTGCTGATCACAACAAACTCTCAACGTCCTAAACAAACTAAGCCATCTCATAAAGATAGCTCTCATACATCCGACTAGGATAATAGCGCGCTATAAAAGAAATTCGAAATTTTGGTAAGCCATTCCAGACGACTTCGAAATTGTCTCTGGAGGGATGGTCAATTCCCGATTGATGCAAATCATATAAGCCCGCAACCTATCGCAAACTTTAATATCAAAATGGAACCAGGTCAAAATCGCAAACAAGAAACGTAAGCCGGAATTAGTCACCGCACGCCCTGAAAATTGAGAATAAACCTAGGGCTTGCCCTAAACCCAACACACTAGTCTCGAACATCTCAAGACATTATATCTATCGATACGAGATCCCAAACTTGTCTCTTCGTCCATATTTGCATGTTTGCAAGAATCCAAAACACTTAATCTCTCGAAAACTCGCACCAGAAATGAATAAGGAATGTAGCGATCCTTCAAGGAATAGATTTGAGACGACAACGCATAATCTGTCTCCATGCACACATCACTACTCATACACTATTGAATCAAAATAAAAAATCATTCATTAATACAAAACCGCAAAACAGCGGGGGATTCATATCCACATACGGCTAGTCTCGAAACAAAAAAAAACGACAAAACGACCATACCTAACAAGAACAAATCATAACAAAGACAAATGCCCCAAATGGGACTACAACCTCAATCATCATCCAGGGGTAGGACCGCGTCCTCATCTGTAACATCACCAGAACTAGGAGCTACGTCATCTCCTCCTCCCTCCATGGCATCACGAAGCTCAATGTCCGCGGGATCCTGCCTCTCACTGTTGTCGGAAAATAGCGGAATGGCGCAAATAGATTTCAGAGTGACAAAGATAGAACTTGAGTCCTCCTCAGCAGCCTCTAGCTCTGCTTTGCGAGCGGAAAGCTTGGCCTCTTCGTCCTGCCAAGACGGGGAATCTCCATCAAGAAACATCTTAATCTCACTCATTACTCCTTCGGTAACCGCCAAGGCGAGATCCCTATTGTGAACATCCATCAAAGAATCGAGAGAGCTCGCAATCTTGGCAAAACGAATCCGAGAATCAGCGCATATAGCAGCCCTCGACTCAGACACGACCTCAGCAACCCCACGACTCAATGAGCTTTCCTCGTGCTTCATCCGACGTCGCAGGTGACGCAACTCCGAGTCTTTAGCCTTCCAATTCGTCTTCTCCTTAAGCAACGAGCTAGCCATCTTCCCGAGGTCTCTCTCGAGCTCGCCAATCCGAGTTTCCAACCAAGATAACTCAATGGAGTGAGCATCCTCAATAACCTCCAACTTCCTCTCAAACTGTAATGACTTGTCCTTCGATTCAGCAAGCTCTTTCTTAAGATGCTCGACCTCGGACCCACAGTCATTAAGCATCCCATCGATCAAAGATATGAACTGTGCGAAAGAGTGATTAAGAAAAAAAGAAATCTAACGCAACGAGAAAAGAGATGCAAAACGAACCTTGGCACGATGTTGCGACCTTGTACCCAGGCCAGAGGCTGCTAGGGGCGAAGGTTCGACCTCAACCCCTCTGACGCACCTCTTCTTCCTAGCCGCCTCCATGTGACGCCGAATGCACGTATGCCTAGGACGATCTCTCGCATGGCCGGTGGAGGAGACAACGATTCATGCCCCTGCTCTGAATCACCAACAGGAACAAGAGTCGACGANAGGAACAAGAGTCGACGAAGAAGTCGTCGGCTGGATCATCCTGTCTTCTGGAATGATCGGAGAAGGAGGTGGCGGCACAGATGCGGGAAATAACGACGGCGCCGGGATTTGAGAGCCCACCAGGGCAGCAATAGCAATGTCCCCCGCCTCGACGTTTTGACGAGACAGATCCTCTTGGAAAGCAAAGAATTCGGCTACGTGTGTCGGGATATATTCGTGATCCTCTTCGAGTTCCCCGAAGGGGAAGTGCACACCTCAACGCAATTTTCTATTTGTCCATCACAAGAGGAAGTCATGTTGGTTCGGAAAAACTCTCAAATTAAAAGTTTGAAGAAGTGAGGAATGAATGAGGAATTAGAGAGGGAGTCCAATATTTATAAGGATTTCTACACAATAAAATAATCAATAAAATTCGTCTTCGCAATCATATCGGCCGTTGATGTATATATATTTTTCATGCATATTTTAGTGTGTTTTAGCTTAGTTTTCATTCATCTTTAGGTTGTAAATAAGCATTTAAGCCTTAGAATGCATCATTTAGAGTCTTGAGTCTAGTTTAGGTTCATATTGCATTTAACATCCATCTTTCTTGCATTTGTAAGTGCTCTTTTGGGATGGACTTTTGGAGGATCTAATGTTGGATTCAAAGTGGGATTGAAGCTTGGAAATCTTGGAGAAGAGAGGCTAGAAGCATAGGGAAGAGATGGGATAAAACAAGATGTCAAAGTGGAGCAAAAGGCCATCAAAACTGCCCAAGTGAGCTCCCATCGACCATCTGGTCGATGGCCAGCAACCTTGGGTCGATGGCTGACAACATGGCCGCAAATACCCTTTGTTTTAGGGATTTTTCCACTCTATGTTTAGTATATATAGACCTCTAAGCTTCAAGAAAAAAAGAAGATATCAATCTTACTTTTCTACATTTCTAAACACTATTTTGAAGATCAAAACTTTGTAATAACATTTGCTTTGGTTTTAAAAGATCTTTGGATCTCTTCTCTAATCTCTCTCTTCTTAGATCTATTCTTCTAAACTATGGAAGCTCAAAGGCCATTTCTATGTCTTTGAATTTCCATGAAGTTTAGTGTGTAGATCTCCTTTTGGATCTTGAGATATGGTAGGCTAGGGTTAGATCTAAGCTTGTAATAGACTAGTAGCCTAGATTTTGGCATAGATTCTTGCTAGATCTTATTTTGTTCTCAAACTTAAGATTGCTTGCTAATCGGCGCCTACAACGTCTTCGACGAAATGCTTGAGTGAACAAGGTTTATGTTTTTCATCTTGGGCTGCGAGAGTAGTTTGTCTAAAGGGATTCCAAGATGCTAGATGGTTATAAGGGCTTGAGATACACTATCACATACTTGCTTAGATAGGCGAAATCCGAGAGGTGAGCTTTGCAGTGGGTATAGATGAATAGACCTCCGTTACGAGAGTGGGTTGGTCAATAATTGAGGGATCCTTGACCGTGGAATAGCTTTAACCATTCAATAAAGTCTTAGGAAAGTCATTACTCACTTAGATTGAACCCGAACCAATTACCACTATCTTGAGATCCTCTTTTNNTCTTTTCATTTATGCACTTGTTTATGATTGCTACCTTGCTATGGATAGATCTAGTAGAGACTTGTGACACATCTTACTAGATTGCTCCCTAGACTAGTCTCTCTAGTGTCATTCTCTTTGTTTAAGCTCTTCTAAATTATTCAATCCTTG
>OVAN01014019.1:0-12380 GCA_900406275.1 Anastatica hierochuntica | reverse complement strand
CGAGAAGCGAGTTGCGATCGGCCTGTTTTACTCGCAAATTCCTCGCAAATTATGACTTGCGAGGAATTTGCAAGTAAATCCTTCCTCGCAAATCGACCTGTTTCTTGTAGTGATCCTCCCTTGAGTTGGTAGGCGATAATATTTGGGAGTAGCTCCCATGGTAGCTTTCTTGAACAAAGTTAATCTTCTCTTGTTGGTTAAAGAAAGTTTCATTTATCGCCACCTTCTTCTTTGGGCCAAGCACCACCTTTGCAATTAGATCAACCTTAGCGTTTATTTCTTCAAGGCGCTTATCTTCAATTCTTTGTTGAAACCCAAAGTTTTTTTCTCCATCATAGCTTTTAGCCAAGTTTTCAACTAATATTTCTTTTTGAGCGGTAGAGAGGCTTGCAAAGTTTCCATTACTTGTCGTGTTCATAGCAGGTCGAAAATGTTGATGGACTCCTCTATGGAAGATCCTAAGTAGACTTCTTTGAGTGAAACCATGGTGAGAGCAATTTATCACCTACCCATTGTACCTTTGCCAAGCCTCCTCAAGTGTTTGTTCTATCCCTTGCTCAAAATTTGTAATGCTATAAAGGTGAAAACTTGAAATAAACAATAAATTAATATAATGGACCAAAGGTACTTGTAATTGATTTACTTAGTAATACGGTAAAAGAGGCGTTAGTTCAAGTTATTAAGTGCAAATTCAAGACCAATGATATTACTAGCCTAATACACTCTCGTGACAATAAACCATTTCCATATTGATACACTAACTCAATTCTCGCTTGTTCAGGTGATAAATCAATTAGAAATCATTAAAAACAAGTCCATATAGTCACTAATCAATCTAGCAATCATTTCTCATTGGCTAAATTGAAATAACAAGAATTAAGTTCTCCTAGACATTTCATTGAACGCCTATTGGACGTGAAATGAATAAAAGTCTAGATCTTAGTTAGCTACTTTAAAACCTAGCATTAAGCTCTCCTAATCCTTTGGAAGCCTAAGATTAACCATCCCTAACACCAATTTTACAACCTTAGCTAAGAAAATCTCAACACCCAAAAGGCCATCAGTGTGACTACTCACACATGCTTAAAAGAAAGAAAAGAGAAGAGAAACAGAAAGCATAATCATAGATAACTTGGGTTTTTATATCATTTATACAAACTAGAAAGAGAGATTCTTAACCTTAAATATTAAGAGAAAAATCATAAAAACTTAATCATTGATCAAGAAAATAGTAGCAAAGTTCTTGGACACAAAATTAGGTGTAGGAGGTTTTATAAGTGGAAATGGAGTGATTTTTGAGTAAGTGCAAGCCATTATCGACTATGAGCAAGTGGCTATCGAACAGCCTGATCGATAGCGGCTTGCATTAGGCAGCAACTATTTTGGGCAACTCACTATTGACCATGTGCAAGGCACTATTGACCAGTCTGGTCGATAGTGGCTTGCATTTGCAGTCTTTGGCTTCTTCTTTTGTCCAAAGCTTGCACCTTTTCTTCCTCCTTGCCCATATGCTTTTGGCTCTTTATTCTCTTGTTTCTTCATCATTAAATCACTAAGAATTCATTGCTCTAAGCTCTCAAATTGCTCATCCAAAGGTTGTACTTACAAATGCAAAAAGATATATGCAAATGCAAAAAATTTTAAACTAGACGCAACTTAGAGACAAGATGAATTCTATCACTTAAATGCAATATATACACCCTAAATAAAACTAAGATAAGGATCAAACATACTTAAAAATGCATTAAAACCTAAAAACATCACTTGCTCATTAAGTTTCAACCAATAATCAAGCACTTTCACTTTTAGGTCGTCGACTTTAGCAAACAGGTCATATCCACGACCACACGGTNCTTTAACCATATATTGGGAGATCTTGAGATCGACCCATCAAAATATGGAAATATTTCCATATTTTGATGGGTCGATCTCAAGATCTCCCAATATATGGTTAAAGGAGATCTTTGATTTGGTGCTAATTTTTCAACCGACCACTTTTAGCACGTTACAATATCATTGCTGCCTTCTGAGCAACAATTTGTTTCTATTTCCCTAGGTATATGACAACCTTTTCGCTTACCTACATACACGGATACACCACACTCGCCTCATTCATCTTTTCTAAGCCTGCAAAAACCACTCTCTGATCTTTAAAATTATCCATGCAAGCATACAGTTCCGACGGTCCCTTAAAACGTCTCATTGTGCTTTCATTATCAGCTGATTGTTTGATATGACTAAAGAACCCACCGTTATCACCCTAATTTTTATCTTTTCATCACAACTTTGCATATTTTGATCTTTTTAATTTAGTATTTGTGTGTAATTTAAAATAAGAAAATATATATTGAAAGTGAAGAGAAAGTACTAAATCAATATCAAAAATACAAAACCAAGAAAAGTGCCAAACAAAGGCCACTTTTGTAACTAAAATTTTACACACTTTGAAAAAACAAAGGTAGCATGAGTACTAAATCAAACACGTTTGTAAAATGAAATTAATTTATTAAAGAGCGTGATCGGGTTTTTCGGATACTAACCATAACACGATCTAATGAACATCTGTTAAACTCTAGTATTGCAACATCCACTGCATCTACATTCTTAGTCACTAATTATACCTTTGAATATGCATCTTCTGTCCTCCTCGCGAGGGTATCGATGCTCATCTCCAACTTGGTAAAGCATATATCGAACTATTTTTTTCAACTTTTCCATGGTTGATGACCCCTCATTGGCATCAAAGCATTTCTTCTTCCTACTCTGGTTTCCTTCACCCGGATCACCTCTCTTTTTACCACTCAAAATCTCTTTTATGAGATGAGGTCCACACCCAAATACCATAACATCCGGAACAAGCCTTAACAATATCGACGCTAGTAGAAAAAATGATATAGCCACGACTGATTTTGTGGCTATTTTGGAGATATATGTTCGTGACTTTTATATTTTGTGGCTAACCGTGGCTATAGCTGATATTTTGGCCACAGTTACCAATGAAATAAAATTGTTACGAATGTATAGCCACGAATAAAACGTGGCTATATCATTTTTTTGTATTATCCTCAATTCTCTCGTCTCCAATTTCATCATTCCAACGAGGAAACATATCCTCGTAATCTTCCGCAACAAATTTATTAATGAGCTTCTCTTGAAAACCAAGAAATAAATTTTTAGAGAAACAATCAAATTTTACATATTTTATCAAAACTTAGAAGAGTTATATGTGTTTTATATGTTGCATCAGATTTTGTTTGATGAATTTTTTATCTCTACCCCTTGAAAACTCAAGAAGATTAAGATTGAGGCTAGTATAATTACCTCCTTCAACCTCTTTCCAAAATCAGGAAATGCATCATATATCGAAAGTTTCAAAACTTGTGCAAGCCCTGGGACGTAAGAGTTCTTTGCCAACTCTGCATTATAAAGGAGAAGTCCTAATTCGTGGGAAGGTGACAACATTCCCTTTGTTTCTTTCTGTCAAGAACAAAAAAGGAGGTAGAAGTGGTCGACGATTAAATCTTGAGAAGAAGGAAAGGTAACGAGCGAATGATGTCACCGTGACAAAGAAACGTCGGAAACACGTGAAGGAGAAAACCCTAATTGTCATTTCTAGTTTTTTTTTGTTAAATATGTGAATTTTCATTTATATGAAATAGTTTGTAGAATTTACAAAAGGTGCATAACTTTGACTTTCATTGCCCATAAAAAGACAAAAAAAAAAACAAGGAAAGTCAATGTCTCCTTTGAGAGTCTTCCTCGTGCATGTTCACGAATCTGTGCGCAGCCAAGATAGCATCAGTTTGTTGTAAACTTTTCTCTTGCTCTTCGCCAAGATGGTATCTCGTATGAGCCTGTCTAGTTGTTGAGTGATCTGTTGCGTTGTGGCAGCAATAGATGAGTGAAGGATGTTGTTTCTTTCCATCCAAATCAAGTATATGGTTGCTTGTGTGACCATTCTGTGAAGCTTCCTTTGAGAAATGCCATCAGATCCGCTGAGCCAAGCTGATAGAGTTGTCCATGTGTGGAAGTAAAACTGACTGTAGCCTAATCTCCGGAGAGAAAAGTCCCATATTTCTTCACTGATTCTACATCTCAAAAACATATGGTCTTTGCTTTCTTGGAACTCTCCACACAAGCAACAAGAATCTTCTTCAATCATTCCCCAACTTCTTAGTCTAGCCCTTGTTGGCAAGCGGTCTAGACAAGCCATCCAGAGAAGAAATGCGTGCTTGGGAACTGCACCTTTTTACCAGACATTGGAGGTCTAACTTTGCTTTTCTCATCTAGGCCTCAGCTCTTCCCACGTTAAGCTGGTAGAGAAAGTGTCAAGCTCTTTACCTGCAGCAAACCATGAGTAAGTGTCATGTTTTGTAGAGTGAGAGGGCAGCTCAATAGTGGTAAGGTAAATCTGAAGCGCTACAGCTTGTGAAGATCTTGCACCTCTTACTTTCCAACCCCTCGAAGAACAAGTTGAAGCAACATTTGAATCAATGGCAATTCCCAATTCTCTTGGTCCATTGTTCCCAAAGACACTTATCAATTTTCCTAGTGGAGTCCACGAGTCAAACCAAAAGCTCAGCCTTTTTTCATTTCCCAGTTGTGGTCTCAGAAATCTTGAAGCTAGAGGTAGCAATTTTATAATTGATCTCCATGTCCATGACTTTTTTTTGCTACTATCAAGATTCCAGATTATGTTACCTTACACTCTGTTCGCTTTTACCCATTGTACCCAGAGGGAATCATTGTTTGAGAATAGCATCCATAAGAGCTTGAGGCACAAAGTCTTGTTCCAGGTTCTAAGACATCTCAGATCAAGTCCTCCTTCTGTTTTTGGTAAACAGATTAAGTCCCAAGACACTCTTGCATTAGCCTTTTTATCAATTTTCCCACCTCATAAAAACCTTGAGCAGAGACTTTCAATTTTTTTTAAGCATCCTTTTAGCAACAGGAACGCCGGGAACCAATAGTTTAGGGTGTTGTAAATGACTGAACTAATTAGTTGTCTTCTGCCAGCATAGGAGAGAGCTCTTGATGCCCAATTTGTGAACTGAGATGTTATCTGTTTTATCAAGGGCCTATAGTCACATAGCCGCAGCTTCCTGTGCATTAGAGGTAGGCCTAAGTACCTTACCGACAATGAGCCACAGGAGAATCCAAGTGTACTCAACTCATCAGATTCTGCTCGGCTCAATCCAGCGGTAAAAAGCTCCGTTTTTCCTTTGTTCATATGGAGGCTTGACCATGTGCTGAATTATGACAAAACGCTCAAGATATTTTGCAGCGATTCCTTCTTCCCATCAAAGAAGACCATGATATCATCAGCGAACGCTAGATGTGTGATTTCCAGGTCTGTTGCATTCGGGTGAAAACCGATCAATCCATTCCTGTAATTTTTATTCAGAAGCTGTGAGAAAACTTCAAGAACAATAACGAACAGATAGGGCGACAACGGGTTGCCTTGTCTAAGACCTCTTGTCCCCTAAAAATATCCACATAACTCTCCATTTATCACAACAGATTACCTCGGAGTTGTTATACATTGCTCTATCCAGTTTATGAATCTTGGAGGGAACCTCATTGCTTTCATAGTTATGGACACAAAATCCCAGTTCACATAATCGAAAGCTTTTTCCAGGTCCACCTTTAGCATAGATCTCTGCGATATAGCTTTCCAATTGTATCCTTGAACAAGCTTCGTTGCTAGGAGGACATTTTCCACAAGTAGCCTACCAGGAATGAAGGTTGTTTGGTAATCTGAGATTAGGCTCGGAAGGACTTTCTTCAGCCTGTTTGCCAGAAGCTTAGATATAACCTTATAGACCGTGTTACAGCACGCTATTGGTCGGAAGTCTTTCACCGTAGACGCGTTCTGCTTTTTGGTACCAACGTGAGAGATGTCGCGTTCCATTGCTTTAGAATCTGGCCGTTATCGAAAAATTTCTGAATTGCCAGAATCATGTCTCTTCCCACCGCATTCCAGTTCCCTGCGAAAAATTGCGCTAGGTAACCGTCCGGTCCTGGTGCTTTGTTTCTCGGTAGATCAAAGAATGCTTTCTGGATCTCGGCGCTAGAGAAATCTGCCAAAAGATCTGGCATTGTGGATGGAGAGTATCTATGGGGGACTGTCTCAGAAACAAACTAAATAGATGCTTCTGATGGGGCAACTGGTCCTCCTAGGAAATAAGTAAAGTAGCTTACAATATGTTCTTTCAAGTCTTCCTGAGACTCGATAATGTTGTTGTGTTGGTCTGTGAGGAAAAGAATTTGGTTCCTTGTTTGCCTTAGGATGATTGACCTATGGAAGAAAGATGAGTTAGAGTCTCCATCCTCCAACCATTTTATCCTTGCCTTTTGACGAAGGAATTTCTCCTCAGCCGTTGCCAGGTCCAACCATTTCTTGTGAGCTGCTTTCTCCTTCGCGGCTGCCTCGGGTGTCGGAGATCTTAAAAGATATCGTTGGCAATCTTCCAAAGCTCCAAAGGCCTCTGAGGTTCTTTTCTCAATGTCCGAGAAGTTTATGTTGCTGAAGGTTTTTATAACACCTTTCATCTCCTTCATTTTTTCGAAACAGTCAGAATTCTTGAAGCCTCAAAATTCTTCCCATTCCAAGTGTTGTTTACAAGATCATCGAAATTTTGATGATGATTAAGCATTGAGAAGAATTTGAATGGTCCTCTCGTCTTCAGTTTGGTGGAGTCAGTGAAAACACAGCTTGGACTGTGATCAGAAACCCCCGATTCTCCAAAGACTCCGATTGAATTGGGAAAACTAGCATCCAATTATCATTCACCATAATCCTGTCTAGCTTCTTTGTAACCAAGCCTGAGGGATTCTTATTTGACCAAGTGAAGGAGTTCCCATAGAAACATAGATCATAGAGGCCTGCAGTTGAAACACAGTTGTTGAAATCAGTCATACCGCTTGTGAAGTTTAGCTACCTTGGACCTGAGTATTCTGAGATGGAAAGAATCTTGTTGAAGTCCCCTAGGACAACCCATGGATTTACTGTAATATCAGGCCTGGAGCTGAGGAACCCGATGTCTGACCAGAGGAGCTTTCTAGCCTGCTGCTAGTTGGAGCCATAAACTAATGTGGTAATAAACTCCTCTTGTATGAATGGAAGCTTCACCAGTCCTGTTCTGGATTGAAGAGACTTGGATAGGATTTTTACATTGACTGAGGGATGCCAAAGAAACCAGATCTTTCCCAACTCAGAGTATTCGTAGTTCCTTTCGAAGAGCCATCCCGGGAATGTTCTGTGAATAATAGATTGAACTTTTTGTTCACTAACATGAGTCTCAATAAGGACACCAAAAAAAGGCTTGTTATGCTTAAGCCATTTCCGAAACCCTCGCTGTTTTATTTTATCATTAAACCCTCGTATATTCCAACAAAAAAATATCCATAAGAGAGGTGGAGGGTTAGAGGATTATAGGGCCTCTTGCCCTTGACTGCTTCTTCTGTTGTTTCAACAGTCTCTTTGAGATTACCTGAATGAATTTGTCATTTTCTTCTTGCAAGATCGTATCATCCTCTGAAATCGAATCATGCTCATGTTCTGACGCAGAGTCTTCTGAAGATGAGCTTGAAGATTCTAGGTTTGACTTGTTTTGGATTTGGAGATCAACCATGAGACCATCTGTGGGAGGACAACTCATAATTCCTTTTGATGATGTTCCAGGCGCAAAGTTAATATCTTGCTCGTTACATACTTGCTTCCACATCTTATCTGTTGTTGGCTTTTTAGAAAGTGCCTTAGATGATTTCTTAATGTGTTGATTCCCCACTATTGGAAGATTACTGAGGACAATCTCTTTCCCTTTCTGACTCTTGCTCAGCTTTTCTGGAGCTTGATTCCTAGGAGTGTCGGAGATCCTTTGTCCACTTTCAGCCTGCCTTTTCTGAACTTTCAAGGTCCAAGGGCAAGCTTCTGCAGAGTGCTTGGGGGGAGCGACAATTGGAGCAAACAGGTGGAGCTGAAGAACAACGAGAGATGGTATGACCTACCTTCTTCCAGTGGGAGGAAAGGGAAGGGAGCCAAAGACTTGATACTTTAATTCTTCTTATCTCTCCAGACTCTGTCTGAACATTTACCTCCTCAGGGAGAGCTTTCCTTGGGTCAATAACAGTATAAACCTTCGTAACTTCCAAGTTTGTAAGATTTTCAGTGGCAGGGTGGAGATCAATTGGATTCCCTACCATGTTCGCGATCTCACGAAGGGCTTCTAGACCGAAGAATTGAAGTGGTACTTCTGTGAATTCCAGCCATACTGGGACACTAGAGAGTTCGGGTTTCTCTACCTGCGGACCAGGAGACCACTTCGCCACGAACATTGTTTGACCGTCGATTTTCCATAAGCTCTGACTAAGAATACGGCGACGGGCAATCGCACAAGGAACAAGAAATATATATGAGTTTCCTTCTGTATTGGATACAGAAATATCCTTTCGTTGATGGCTCCATATCCCGTTGACAATGGCGTGGAGTGTCCCTCTCGAGGGTGCTTCTTTGTAGAACTGGCCTAGAATAAAGGAATCCCACGCCTTCTTGTTTCTCTCAATGACTGCGTTTGGTATACGCACGCACGATTCTCCTGATTCAAGAGTAAATGGCTTCTCCTTTGGCTCCAATCTTGACGGGTCGCCCTTTAAAAGATCTTTCCAGGGAGTAACATGGCTCCTGCTCACGTCTTCTAGAGGACCATGAGGAGGGAGAGGGTTTGAGTTGTTGGAGAGTTAGGGCCAGCAACTTCCACGGCTGGAGTCGGAACTATGACTGCATCAATTTCTACTCCAACATCAGAGTTTCCACGATCGAAGGTCAGATCGGTTAGGATCAAGCTGATGGGATTATGTGTTTGAGCTGGTAGAGTCTGCGAGGAGTCTAAATCAACTTGGTTCTGAGAGACTGGTGTCGTCGGGATATTTGAGGAGATCTCAGGTTCATCCGAAGAGGGAAACTTCAGATCCAAAGTCGAAGCTTCAGATTCACTAATAAATCAACGTTTTATTATTTTTCATCCAACCAATAAAAACAGGTTTAGATGATATTCCTTTATATAGTCTATGTAAAAATCTCTGGTTCACTATTAGTTTTGGTTTAATAATTATTAAAGATTTCTGGTTTACTATCAATTTAAGTTCAGACATCTCCATTATCTTTATTGTTGTTTCTTTGGATTTTTTTATAAATTATTATCAAGAATATATATTATACATTATTTAGCAAATAGATCACAAAATCTGTTTAGTTTATAGGGAACATTATATTCAAAACGATATTTATATTCGACAAATATTATATAATTTATATAAAATATTTAAGTGTTTGTTTTACTTTTATATGTTTGCTTTAATACTGCTAAAAATTTTCTTTACAATGTTTACTACTAAATCTTCATTCTTATGGATATGACATACTATTTAGGATTATTAGTGAACATAGAAAACTATAATTTTTTTCACTGGAACCCTTTTCATTAAGTAAACGGTACATGATTCTTCGCTAAGGAAAATTCAAAGAGACCCGTCGATCTTACAAGGACAAAAGAAACAATACGTGTTAACGAATTACGAATAAATCGAAAGGCACGAAAACTAAGCATTACATAAGGTATGTTTAAAGTCAAAAACTCTAGTAAAAATGCGCGAGAGTAGTCGAAAGCTACGTTCCATCCAATAAGCACAATGATGCCACTTTTGAGACACAAGGGTCTTTTTGGTTTTAAAATTACAAGTTTGCGCCAAGAGTGACGAAACACTATGTCTCTGAAAACGGTGGTCACGAACAGGATGAAAGATAAATCTCGCGTCCCTTAATCCTTGAATAGCAAATTATTTACCGAACACAGTCCAGCATGAACTGCTATCATGGTTGAGGGGGAAAAGTCTCCGAAAGACAGTGGGGATGGGCAAGAAACATCCTTCTATTCTTTAGCTTAAGACCTCTAGAGGTTTGAAATATTAAACAAAAAGATAGCACGACATTTTTCTTTACACAACATCTGGCCAGAAAAGTGCTCGTCGTTTTCTTTGAAAGTCATGTCATGGAACGACACTCCATCATGGGGGCATAGAAATTTTCTCATAATTGGATAGAGAAATCTCTACATACCCAGTAGAAGATTCCTTCCATCTGTGTGTTATTATCCCCTTAACAATCTCGGTAATTAGCAGGCAGTTATGGCCTTTGGAGAAACACATATCAGATCGGTATTTAGACACACCATGAATACCAGGAAGATAAAGACATTCATGGTCGACAAGGGAATGACATGTATGGCCTTCGAGAAAGCATTTGTCGGCTTGGCATATAAACGCATCTTTAAGAGTACCGGCAAAACAATAGCATTTATTGCTGACGGATGTTTGACATATATGGCCTTTAGACGAGCAATTTTCGGCTCGATATGATAACAACCAACGAGATAGAGGCAACTATGGTCGGCGATAGTTTGACAACTATGACCTTTGGAAATTTTTTCAAATACCCTTGACAATTCCAAATTATGATGTTCAAACTTGGTGATCTCAAAATTAGAGTTAATAAGATACTCTAATTTATTGGGAAAATTAAGTTTGATTGGATTAAATTTGGACACTAGTTTATAAAGCATATAATATGAGATTTTTTTAAATTGGATCCAAGCATCTCCGAGGAATTTATAATCATTTCGTATGAGCCCATAGATGAAGCATCACCAATAGAAGAAACCGTGCAATAGGTTATGGGCTTGAGGCCAAAGTAGAAAGGGAAGGCATAAGCCAGCCGATAAGGGGAAAAGACTGCAGTTGAGATTCTCACAGTCGGAACCTGCAGCTCCGCCGTCAGCCTACGCAGTGTCGGTGAAGCGTACTACCGTGAGGTAAGCTGTAATACTTGTCGTGTTTTGTCGGATGCATTCTCAAACATCATCGAAAGCAAATTTTGAGAGGTCGCGAGCAAGAGAATATATGGACAACATAGCTGCCTTCGGCGATCTCCCACTGAAATTAAATCCTCAACCAAATTTGCATCTAGAGACTCAGATCTGGAAAGATCTGGAAATACGTTCTCATCATCACCATAAGCAGTGGAAGGAGTCTTCTCCAAAGGGAAGAGGATGTCGTCGGTAACTTAGGAAGGTGCCAGATCTGTAAGTTGAATAGGGTCTAACGAGGTTTCCACCAGGGGGAACCCACCACCGGTGACCAAGAGGCAGGTAGAGGAAGCCTCGATGAAGATTGATTTCTTGTGATGTGAACTCGGAAAAATCATCCTCTGCACCGGATATAGAGAAAAGCATCAGGATTTCCCGGAAAAAATGGGATCTGCCGTAGTAGCATCAGCAAAAGTTGGCAGAGAGGTCCAACCATCAGTGGCGGATAATTGACGAGGAGCTTCGTGCTCTCAGATGACCCAAATTCGCCGGTTTTGGAGATCTCAGGCAGAAGATCTCGATGAGAACCGAAACTTAATCCGCCAAGAGTTATCATGCACATATATCGAGAGAGACGATGGTACCAGGGGCAATCCCAACAAAGAAACTTCACAACGGGGCTCCCGCGGAAGAAGAAGCTTCAACCATGACGAGGAGGAACAAGGAGATTGACGACAAGGGGCACCACTGTTGTATACGGTGCTCGCCATCGGGAGCTGCAAAGATTTAACTTCTCCTCCGCGAGTCTTCATATTCGGTTCGGAAACGAAAAGGAGACGAACGGAGATAACAAGAGTAGAAGGAAAGATAAGGCGAGGAAAGGTAGTGGCAAGAGCAAAAGTTTCGCCGACGAGCAAAAATTCCGCCGACGTCAAAACGAAAGCTCAGATCTTGGTCTTTGGTTATCGTGCCAGAGAGGTCTTGAATTTCAAACAAAAGCTCACAGACTTTTTTACTTTTCATACCTTCAATTTGAACAATAAAAACTACTCTAAATAGCAGCAAACGGCATATAGATGATTTGATAACTTTTCTAGTCACTTGAAGTAATTTTAAAATTTTAATATATGAAGGGTTAATTTAGTGTTTGACTAAATTTTTGAGTCAATTTTGAAACTCTCCTTAGACTATGTACAATGCATAAACTAATTCAACATCCTATTTTTACACTTTTTACACTCCACATCATCTTCTATCTCTTCCACATATTCATTCAACACCCTCTTCTACAATGCATTTGTTTAATTAAATTCAACACCCTACCCCACCATTTTAGCTAACATTTTTATTTCCTTTATAATTATATTTTATGATTTTGTACATTAACAACAATATTTGAGATGAAATAAATAAAAATACTAAAATTTAAATAACATTTTCAAATATTTTATTTTGTTTTCATATTTGTATTGTTAAGTAATAAATACGAGAAACAATTTTTCTTAAAAAATTAAAATT
>OVAN01014018.1:0-12169 GCA_900406275.1 Anastatica hierochuntica | reverse complement strand
ATCAAGCCACTGCTATCTACAACATATTCACCCATATTCCGCAAGAAGAGCCAGATGACTTATTTTAATAGCTACAAAGAGGATAATGTGTAGATGTACTCTTTCCTTAGAGAATGGGTTTTCCCTACACCGGATTTACCATTCTTAAGGTTTTAATGAGGCAGAGCATTTTTCCTCTTCAATAAAGCTATTTGATTAAATACTTGGTTTGGTTTTAGTGCATGAACACTTATCTTTATGTCGCATGTTTTGTTGTTTAAATTTAGACTTCATTTTGTTTTTTTCGATTATTTCCAAACTACATGTTGTTTTCTTTTTAGAACCTAAAGGCGTGTGTGCCCTAGGTCTTTTTTCTTTACATTTTTGTGCCTCTTTAGCTGTAATAGTTAGAGAATTAAAGTAAAAGAAATCAGCAGCCTTTGCTCCTTTGTTCTCTCAACCTGTTTTCGATTCTACATTCGAATCCGAGTCTTCAAAGTGATCATCATCATCCTGGAGCCTCTACTATCCAGCAACCATTGATTCCCAACCCTTGGTTGTGTCGAAATCACCATCCTCTCAATCATCATTCACGCCTCAGTCCATCTCTTAGCCATCAATCATCACTCGTTCCCTGCACTAATTCCATCGATCATCTCATCATCTTTTCATCGAGTTTCAGCCTTTATAAATTCAGAGTAGCGTTCCTAGGATCATATCACTAGTGATGAACTCAACTTATCACAGAGAAAATTCCCAGTATCTAATCCTCCAAAGAATTAGAACAATGAGGCTTAGTGAGGAACTTAGTCGCTGATGCTATGGTCCGAAGCAAAAGGGAGGGCCTGCTGAAACCATATCACCAAAAACCATAGACAACTCGAAAGCCCCCGTCTACTTCAGCAGGACACACAACACCCAGGGGACTCAAGCCACCACCCGAAGATTCGAGACCCTTGTACATGTTTCGATGACGGAACACATCACCAAAGGACCTCCCGTTGATGTCGAGATGGTCTATTCCCGAGAAGCAAGGACTAGAACCAACCTCCACCAATCTTCTCCTCCTTGGATTTGATCGGGACAAAGCTCGCCAAATCAAATCAAGCTAGAGGAAGCGTCACCGGGCTTCATGCGCTGATGTTTGCCATGGTTCGTCGGAGATCTTAAGGGGAAAATCAATTCCCGGACAAACCAGAAAGCCCTAAAATCTAAATCTACTGCTCAACCGTCTCGTCTCCTTGTCGTTCTTCCAGAAAATCTCGTCGCCGCCGCCATAAATTGATCAGATCTAGGGTTTTCAGTGGATCTCCACAAAACGAGCATATCGGAGCTTCGAACAGAGGAGAAAGGAGAGCAAAGAAAAAAGAGAGTAAAGGGAAGAGAATGGGGTCGACTTCGGCGGTGGAAGCCACCAGAGCCGATGAAGAAGCTTCTCGTTTTAGTTTGGTCGCTGAAGAGAGAGAAGAGAGGTTCCGACTGGATCTTTTATTTCACAAACTCATAGTGAGTTAAAAATGATTTTCAGAGTTATTTGCGACACATGTGATCATAATTAAAATAGTTAGGGAAAACCAGATTAATAATTTAATGTCATACAAATACAATGTACACAAATGACAAAGGTTAACCAATTATCTTTGTATATAAATAGCAAAGAGAAAATGACCAAACCTTTTCTTGTTAGTGCTCAAATATAAAGGGAAAATTACTTGAAATGACCCAAAATATTTGATCAAAAATAAAAGTAACCATTAAAATAATCAACCAACAAAATTAACCCTTTCTATTTTCTATGCCATTGAATTTTTTAATATTTACAAAAAAAATATCATCTTCTTAATTTCTCAACAACCATTGTTGTAACTCTGAATGCTCGTTCAACACCTAATAACACCATAAGTTATGCATTAAATCATTTTTCATTAAGTTAACATTATGTCTCAACCACCATTACTCGATTTTAGTTTTGAATTGAAGAAAAACGAGAATAATCGCTAGATAATTTTCGTGAGTTCTCTATTTAGTGTTTTGTATTATCTTATTTGGTCTTTCTGGTCGACATTGGAACAATTTTAAGGAAGAAACGAACTATTTGAAGTTAACTTCTTGATCTATAGTAAAAATCAAATTTTGGGTTTGGAAGGTCACGTTTCAAATTGGTTATATGTTTCAGGTAAGCAGATGTCGTGAAGAGTCTGCTTCATTATGTGTACATATAAAGCAGACAAATTAGACATTTGCTTTATATTTCAAAGCAGACGTCTCCGTGAAATCTGCTTCAATAGACTAAATACGAAGCAGACGTCAATGCAGTCTGCTTTATAAGCCACATTTTACAAAGCAGACTACCATGTTCGTATGCTTTGTATTTAGACTACTGAAGCATACTTCCAGAGATGTTTGCTTTAAAATGTGCTTTTTACAAAGCAGACTGCACGAACGTCTGCTTTGGAAAATATATTTTACAAAGCAGACTGTTATATACGTTGAAGCTACATTTTATAAAGCAGACTGCACGGACGTCTGCATTGGAAGCTATATTTTACAAAGCAGACTGCCACAGACGTATGCTTTAGATGCTAAATTTTATAAATCAGACTGTGCGGACGTCTGCTTTGGAAGTTAGATTTTACAAAGCAGACTGCAGATGTATACTTTCGAATCTATATTTTACAAAGCTGACTATCACGGACGTATGTTTTGCAAGTTACATTTTACATAGCAGACTGCACGAACGTCTGCTTTGGAAACTACATTTTGCAAAACATACCGCCACATACGTCTACTTTGGAAGCTAAAACTTTACTATGCAGATTGCACAAACGTTTTTTTGGTCAGTGCAATTGTCCAAAGCATATGGCTAAAGGGTGTTTTGGTAATTTCTCTAGCCACTTGAATTACTTTTAGAGTTTAACGATTTTAGAGATTATTTTTGTAGTTAACTAAATGTTTTGAGTCATTTTTGCAACTATCCCATAAAATAATTTGAATTGGATGAGAAGGAAAAAAACCATATTAGCCTAAGTAAATATTGGAAAAAAAAATATTTGATACTTTACCTTGTTAAACTAGGATAATCTAAAAATGTTCTATGTATATAACTACATAAATATAATGATTTTATTTATGTTTGGAATTTTTTTAACACATAGCTTTATTGGATTACTTTGAGACGAATGTGCTATACAGTTTGGAACATATAAATGGTGAACAAATTTTTGAGTCTGCATCCACTGAACTTTTGCTAGAATTTCAGCTGACTTTTTTGATTATCTTGAGGTCCAAACGAATTTTATGTCTTGGAATCTTTAATCCATCTTTCCAATTCAAAGTCATTGCTTTTCCTTTGAATGAAATCAATTGCTCGTTGACAGTCACTTTCTAAGATTACTCTCCTGAATCCTTTAAGCCATAGATTTTGTAAAGCCATTAATGTACCATGTAACTCTACTTCTAGCACTATCTTTGCACACATTCCATTTGCTTGGTCTGCCCCATGAAGAAATCCGTCTCATCTCTTATTACCTATCCAATATTAGCTACTTGTTGATTACTTTGAAAGCTCCCGTCATGGTTGCATTTTATCCTACCATGTATCGGTCTTCTCCAAACTGAAATATTGGTATCAACTAATCAGCATCATTTTGTCTTCGCATTCTGTAAACTCCCGAGTTTTCAATAATAAATGTTTTTATATTTTTATAGATTAATTATATAACTAATAATAAAATCATTTTTTAATAATAAAAGTACATCATTTTTGTACCACATTATCAAGCAGATTTTTAATATCCATTACATATGAAGGATTGAATATTAATTTCTCTAACTAAAATGTTACTTTTAGAATTTAAACATTTGGTAGGTTAGTTTTGTATTTGAAAATATGTTTGGATCTAGTAGTTCAAAAAGATATTGTGAAGTTAATTGTGTTTTGTCCCAAGAACATGTTCCAGAGTTTGTTAAAGTATGTTGTTCTTTTTTTTTTGTTCACCAAAATATGTTCTTCTTCTTCTTTTTAATGATTATATATTTTCCCACAAAAAAAAACTCATAAATTTTTTTAGCCTATACATATATCTAAACAAGTGTGCATGTATAAAATAGACATAAGAAAGAGTTTTAATATATACACAAACATGAATCATGATTAATAACTTCTTCATGGTGAAGATTAAGCAAAGGTTAGGTTCCCTGCAACTTCCTATGAATCGAATTTCCGGCATAAGCTCATGTTCAAATAATAGCATCATTAGTGTCTGATACATATTATTTGGTAGTTCCTTTTCAAAATCTATTGGAGCTTTGTATCACACTAAATCAAATTGCTAATTAGTTACCTGTTAATATCAAGAAATGTTTTCATGTCTGTCCTGCAGGTGCTCTGGTTTTTATATTTAACTTTGGTTGCTTCACCGACTTCTTCTTTTCTTGATTTCTATCAAGAAGAAGGAAGATTTTGTAGTTGTTAGACATTCTTGCAATGAGAATTTTTCTATTTAGCTTTTTTTGGAAGAAAGCTGCAATATATTACCTTTGGCTTTTGAATCTAAAGAGCTAGTTTTAGATGCATACATTAGGTAGATTCATGGAATTTTAAAGCTATTGGCACTAACGTTTTGGAGTTAGTAGCATCATTCTTCTGCATGGCATCAATATTAGCCTGCAATGTGAGACATCTTTTTAAAAACATGGCAACGAGAAGAATCGACAAAGAGATTTGAATTTGCTGCTAGAATATCCTTTTTTATGTTGGACTTGAGACTTACATTTAAAGAGTGTTCCTATGTTCTCAGTGATGTTCTTAAACGAAATGCCTATATAGGAAGTTCTGTTAACGCGACGCAAGAGGACAAAGCACTTTCGACTTGTAGATTGTGAGAACTTCTAAGATTAGGTATATTATATACATGAAGAATTGGTGGCGTATTAGTTTTGGGCAAAGATGTTGAAAAAGAGGAGGTTACGGGTTCGAGCTGCGTTGGGAGTCGTTGGTTCGCCAGATGCGAGTATTTTACCTGGTCTAACACCTTCCTGGGGGATTAGAACATCTTCATTGGTATGTTTTTACTAGTGTTCTAAACAAAAAATAATAATAATAAAATAATAATAAAATAATATCTAACATTTTGGTTGGAGTTCCTAGGTATTTTAGAACACTTGCTTTTTTTTGCCAACATAACTCATTCATTAAAGTTCCGTTCATCCATTTCCGGTTAGGAGAAATGGAGCAACCGTGGTGCTTATAAACATGAGTTTTTAACCGTTGCTTTTTTAGCTATGGCGTCTGCAGTAACGTTGAAATCTCTAGAAATATAGAAAATGCTAAAAGCTGGAAAAAGACTTTTCATCACTCTAAAATCTTCAAGTTCCGAAGCAAAAGAGGGCCACTGCTCTGGATTCGACACTAAGGAGATCAATTGCATACAATTTGTCGCAAAGACATAGTCCACCATAGACAATAAAGCCAAACATTCCATAGCCCATAATAATGCCTCCAGTTCAACATCTTGATTTTAGAACACTTGCTAATAAACAAATAATGAATATTATTTTACTATTCCGAACAAAAAAGAAGATTTTATTTTACTATTTTTTTGTTTAGAACACTAGTAAAAATTTGTCGATGAAGATGCTCTTAGGGGTTCACGGACCCTGAATCTACTGGTTATCAAAAAAAAAATGTTGAAAAAGGTAACAGATTGGTGTGCAAAAAATCCAAAACATAAGATTCTGAGAATGTGGTACAATGTTGAATATAAAGATTATTAAGATTCTTCACTATTTTTACTACAATGTTGAATTTTTAAATAGATATGAAAGATATTGTCTTTGTATAAACTAGTTTATGCATTCGTATAAAAAAAAAATAGTTACGATCATATAAAACAAGAAAAAAAGAAATCTGAAAAGTTGATTTTTGAGGGTGAAAAATTAGTAATCTAAAGATAAGGGGAAGAAAATAAATATACGAAATAACCGTTATCCCTACCGTTTGTTTAACGACTTACCTGTAAAATTTTTTTTCTTTTGGCTAAATTTTCTCTCTTTGTTAACTTAATTTCTATCCAAATCTGTTTTCTGGGAAAACAACTAAATTTTCTCTCTTTGTCTCGTCCAATCCAGGTAAAAAAGTTCATCCATTTTCTCGATAGAAAACTTAGAAATCAAGATTCTTATTTCTGCAGCTAAAATGATTTCTTGACTGTTTCTGTATATATTATCATTTAATAAAATCTAGGGAAGATTTTTTTATGTGAACTTGAATGTATTTTAGTTTTTTCTGTAACCATGTTTATATGCAGAGTTGGAGATAATAATGTCCAAAATTCAAATTGAATCAACTTGTGCATCTCTTCTTCAAGAACTTGAGGTTTGTCATTGCTTCAACTCCAAGAAAAGGTTTTTCAAATACAAAACCTTGTCAAATTTGATGTGATTTTGTTTTCTGGTGCAGATTTTATGGGACGAGGTTGGCGAAACTGAAACCGAAAGAGGTCGGATATTGATTGAGATCGAAGACGAATGCGGAAAAATCTATGGTAAAAAAATTGAAAAGATTAAAGAAGATAGGATTAGGCTAAGACAAGAGATTGCTGATTCAGAAGCAAGAGTTATTGCTATATGTTCTGTAATGGAAGAGACACCAGTTCTTGGAAGACAACATCAATCTGATCAAAGTGGGAGAAGTTTGAAAGAAGAGTTAGGAAAGATTCTTCAGAAACTTGAAGAAATGGAAAAGAGAAAATCAGAGAGGAAGATTCAGTTTATTCAAGTAATTGAAGATATAAGAGGTTTAAAAGAGGAGATTAATGGAGAATCTGAAGATGAGACTTGTTCATCTGGTTTTTCGGTTGATGAATCTGATTTATCTCTTAGAAAACTTGAAGAGTTACACAGAGAGCTTTACACACTTCAAGAGCACAAGGTTATGTACACAAACTTTCCAAATTTCCTCTAATAGAATTACGTTTCTTGATCACAAAGTTAATCAATTCTTTAATTATTTTTTATTTCAGAGAGACCGAGTGAAACAGATTCAAGATCATCTAGGAACTCTCGAATCACTTTGTTCTGTTCTTGGTTTAAATTTCCAAGAAACTGTTAACAAGATTCACCCAAGTTTAGTAGAATCTGAAGGGTCAAGAAGTATAAGTAATGAAACGCTTAAAAAGTTAACCTCATCAGAGAACAATGGCATGAGATAAAGATACAGAGAATGCAAGAAGTTAGTTTAAATGTTTAAAGATTTTTTAGTATCTTAAAAAATCTCCACTCTATGTTCTTAGTTATAAGCCCTTTTATTGATTGCAGCTTCAAGATCTTGTGACAACAATGCTTGAGTTTTGGAATTTAATGGATACACCACCAGAAGAACAACAAAAGTTCATGAATGTTTCATGTAATATAGCTGCAACTGTTTCTGAAATAACCGAACCCAATAGTCTTTCCATAGATTTGCTTCAAGAGGTACCTTCACAAACAAACTATTCTCTAAGCTTTATATGAAATTTTGTTGCTGATGGACTGCTTAATGTTTAAAAGGTTAAAGATGAGTTGTGTCGGTTAGAGGAGTTGAAGTGGAGCAGAATGAAAGAACTTATTCTAAAGAAAAGGTCAGAACTTGAAGAGATATGCAGAAGAACACACATTGTTTTTGAAGAACAAGATATCGAGCTGGAGAATGTAATCAAAGCCATTGAATCAGGAGATGTGAACCCTGAAAACATATTAGAACAGATTGAATATCGAGCTGGGAAAGTGAAAGAGGAAGCTTTAAACAGAAAAGAGATTCTTGAAAAAGCCGAGAAATGGTTGAATGCTTGTGAGGAAGAAAATTGGCTTGAAGAGTATAATCAGGTTTCACTCTTTTGTTTCAGAAAGATCCTTTTTTGTGTGGTTATGGATTTTTGTGATCTCTTGTATAGGATGAAAACCGATACAACGCAGGAAAAGGATCTCATTTAATCCTCAAACGCGCAGAGAAAGCTCGTGCACTTGTTAATAAACTTCCAGGTTTGATCCTAAGAAAGTCTTTTAACACATTGTTATCTTAATGAATCTCATCTTACTTGAAAACCTCTTTCATTGTTCTTATAGCTATGGTTGAAGCATTAGCTTCCAAGATTGCAATTTGGGAATCAGAGAAAGAAATTGAGTTTCTCTTTGATGGTGTATGATTTATTATCTCATTCTCTCAAACAAAACAAAGTCATTTTCTTGCTTTTCTCTCCACATTTATCCTACTTTCTTCATTCAGAATCGTCTAATTTCGATGCTTGAAGAGTATAAAGAACTTAGAGAAGAGAAAGAACAAGAGCGTCGCAGGAAAAGGGTATCTATATATAGCTTTTTAACATCAATCTTCTTCGAAGAATCACCCAAAAAAACAAATGTTTAATTGTTTGGTGTATAGGATCTGAAGAAACTTCAAGCTCAAGTAACATTAGAGCAAGAAAAAGGAACTCCCACAAAGCATCAAATCGCTAGAAAGAGTCTCAGAATATCAACTAATAAGAGATTTGCATCATCGCCTCAAACTCCTGGAGATTCGCCTCGCTCAGCAAAATCTGTTACTTCTCAATCACGTTATTTTTAACAGATGGAGTAAATTATAGAGCTCAAATACAATCTTTATTAACTGGTAACTGTTTCTTTTCTTACAAGGAAAGTTTCTTTTAAAAGTGTTGTCTTTCTTCAATGTCTTTCATTTGGGTGTGCAGGACGAGATGGTGATGTAGAAACAAACAAAAGATGAGAAAGATAGACTAGTCTAAAAACCAACTCATCACTTTTTGTTAAAACAAATTCCTCAAATTTTCAAACCTGCTAATTCTGCCAGAGTCTCTCACTCACAAAAGATGAATCAGAATAATTCTTTTCTTGGATCAATTTGTATTATGTCAAACTCATCAGATCCATATATTGATTGTGTTGTGGATGATCTTTAAATGACCAATGTAGTTGCTACAAAGATCAATGTACCAAATGATCTTTTTAATCTTTTGATGTCCTTATGACATGTTTTATATAATGTTTAAGTTGATTTTGTAATTAGCTTCATATCTAAATTTTTGGTACGTAGTAGTTAATTTTATTGGAATTGCATGAGTACGTAACACTATAGCCCTGTTCTTTTCTCAAACGCTGCGTCAGCGACGAGCGTCAGGAAAAAATCAACATCGGCAACCCAATTTAACTTTAAATATTGCTTGCTTGGAACGCAAGATTGTGTAGAGCATTAAAGAAAAAAATTGCTGGCGATAAAAGTAGTTGTAGTTATGCTGCTGTGTATTCTAGCGGTAACATTGGCTCCTTTCGGTGAGTCGCAGCGGCTGTTTTTATGGTTGCAAAAATTGTTGACACCACCATCTTTGACAACAATGATTTTTCTGCCGCTCAACGCTGATGCAGCGTTTGAAAAAAGAACAAGGCTATAATATAAATCTAAATCTTATCCTGAAAATCAATTGGTCTTGTTAGATATTCAAAGCAATTTTCTTTGGTCTAGCGTTACTTCAAAAAGTGATTTGATCCTCCCTTGATTTTACAAGAATCAGACTCCATAGATAATATCAGGATGTGAATGTTGTGTCTGTATATTGTATCATGTGTTTTCTTAGAGAGTGTCAAAGTTGATACTGCATTGGTTTTATTTGATCCCAAGTTGAATCTCTTAGAGCAAGTGCAATGGGATATCTTAACTCAAGAGTCCTTAAGAAAAAATATTAAAAAAATCAGAGGGTCCCATGAACAGCTAAAATACAGCATCTTCCATCTCTTATTTAAGAACCGTTTTTAGAGAGTTTCTTAAACTGTGCGCGGACCCCACTGACACGTGGTGGCCCGCGATTAGCTTACTTTTTGTCCTTTTTTTCCAGACAAAAACAAAGAAAAAAAAATCAGAAAACCTACTTATAAAACCGTGCCAACCGTTCCTACCGTTGGAGATGCTCTTAGAGCAATATTATCCTTGTCCTTAAGGATGTCCTTAAGGACAAGGGACCCACAAAAATTATAAAACCAAGATGAAATGTCCTTAATTAAGAAACAAATTAAGCTTGTCCTTGTACTGTTCACGGGCCCCACTAACACGTGGCGGCCCGTGATTGGTTCGTCTTAAAAAAAAAAAGTTAAGGACACTTTGTGTCCTACCAATAATGATGCTCTTAAATAAGAGACTTTTACATGAGATTTTTTAACTTTTAAGAACTCATGTAATTAAATATTATTATTATTTTTAAGAATCTCCCTAAGAATCTCCTTAACATTTTGCATTAATCATGTTCTAAGATGGTTAGCTTTTGTTTTTAGTTTAGCCCTAAATTTATCACTTTTATTTTTGATAATGTCTCTTTTTAAAAAGGATTTTTCACCTTTTTGCCGAGAATCCAAGCAATGTAAATAGTCTCTCTCAATCCCAACGCAAATCGAACCTTGGAGATGGAAGTTACAGCCGCAAGCCCTTTACCACCAGAGTTGACTCGTTCTGGTATCAGTTTAATGGGTTCAAAATTTTAACTTACCTTTTTAATGTCCCAAAAGGTATTACAATTAGAAATTTCTTAAAATGCCAGATAAATTTTGAGAAAGGTTCTTAATAAGTTCAAAAAGAGGTTTAAATTTTTTAGAAATGTTTTTAAAAAAAAGCTTTTCCCATGTTTTTGTGGTTCTTATAAATTTTAAAAAGCTGTTGTATTTCCAATACTAATCTAAATTTGTCTGGAACCATTTTTAGGGTTTATTTTAACTTTTAAGTCCCATATATTCATTCATTCAATATATATAAAAGAACATAAAATTAGAGACAAAGAGTCATGCACACATATAATAATATTAAAACACACATACTGTTTTGTTTTTTTTTTGGTTCAACAAATACACACTAATTAAAGATGATGACTCCTGGAATGGTGGAAGCGAACTCTGTAGCCATTCACTGTTCTCTATCGTCGTTGTCTCCTCCTCAATGTTATCTCAATCCCACGCTCGTTTTGTTTTTTCTTAGATTTGGTTGTTTACTTTTTAATCAATCATAAATCATCTTAATAGTCCATTTTTCATCTCAATTTGTGGAGTGCATTTTTTTTTTGACAAGAACAATTTGTGGAGTGCATGCATAAAACTCTACATGTTTTAAGATGTTTAAACTATTTAAATAACTTTTAGATTCATAATTAATGTATTTTGAGTGTAGGACAAAAAAATTATACAAACTGGATGTATTAGAAGGTCCCAAACATATATTATATGTACATATTGCACTATCCTTAGAAAAATATGGCTTCAATTTTTCTTTCGCTAATCCTATGGAACCTTTCCTCATCAACATTTTGGTTATCTCTATCTCTATACTATTACTTGAGGAGTACATTTGCATATATAACCTTAAATTTGTAAAAAATTACATTAGATGCCATTAGAAAAAATTAAAAAAATAATTATGAAAATAAAAGAAAGATCCTCATGTATATATAAAAAATAAGATCTAAACTAAATAACAAACTACTAATTATGACACTTAAATAAAAAAATATTAATTATGAGATAACATTTTTCCACTATTACATGTTTATAGATATATAATCATATTTTTACTTAAACATGATTGTAAATTTAAATTAATCAAATTCTTTATATAAAAAATAAGTTTATAATTAACACAAGATAACAATAAATATAATTATATAACTCATACATTTGTTATATTAAAAATTACATAAACATGTATATTTACAAAATTCTGAAGAAAATATAATTGAAAACAATTTTATAACTATTGTCCTGCGCATTTGCGTGAGTTTAATCATAGTTATTATAATTATTTTTGCTTGTATTTTTCTATTTTTCATTTTATGAAAATTTTTGTTAAATATTACTAGAAATTTATTATTTATAAATTAAAACCAATCAATATAAAATCTAAGTAAAAGATTGGACCAGATCTGAGTCTTTTGGGAACTTTGGACCAGTAAGGTATCATGGCCAAATTAATCTCCAGTACAACCCTATCTTGATAGGGTACACAATAATGACAGATGCATGAAACTAAATCAAGTGGAAGAAACATTATGCAATGAAGTATCCTCATCAATTGCAAGGAGATGTCTCAATAAACCCAAAACTAGCCAAAAACTTTGGGGAAATTAACAAAAGTAACCTAAAACATTTGAAAAAAGAAGAGAGT
>OVAN01014017.1:0-12383 GCA_900406275.1 Anastatica hierochuntica | reverse complement strand
TCTAGTGTGACTCTCTTTGCTTAAGCTCTTCCTAAACATTTCAATCCTTGAACGATACCTCACGTACTACAACTAGACCCCATCAATCTTGCGGGCTAGGAGTGGTAGTTAGGTCTTTACAAATTATTTAAAACTTGCCCTCCAACATAGTGTATGAGAACCAAATTACCCGACTTATCCTTTAGTAGATTGTAGAGAGTGAGATTGTCGCCATAAAACTCCACTCTTCGATACCCCAGTCCCCAAGTTGCTTGGATGACTCAAAGTAATGTTGTGAACTCGCCTTCTTCCATTGTACATCGACTTTAGTATTTACTCATTCCGCAATGGAGAACCTGCCACATTGCATCACGAATAATCCAACCCAAAGTCGAGAATGTGTCGCCCTCCTGATGTGATGCATCGTAATTACACTTGACCCATCTGCGAATAGGACGAGTCCACTTATCCCTCCTTCATTTGCGCCGCTAATAATATTAGGCGGAGCCCCTGTGACTTCCTTTGCTTGTGACATCCACTCATTATAATCATTCATGGTTCTATTTGTAGTTTCCAAACTTGGTCACAACCGTTTGTTAAAGAAGAGATCATTACGGACCTTCCATAGCTACCATAACAGATGACATGCCAAAGATCTTCCATGAGTCATACCTCTGATGTGATGATCATCAAGGAGTAGTGACCGGAGCGGGTCTCCATTTTGAGGAGGAGGTGTCATGCCTACCAATCGCCAAACCGATATGGCAAAAATGCATATGAAAAATAAATGTTTCGTTGTCTCGAGCCTTTTGTAACTCTTTTCTATTCTCTCCTATTCCTTTTTTTAAATAAAATTCATATTTTATCCCAAAATGTTGTAAAATGTACATTGTGTACATTTGAGCTGGAGAAAAGCATTGGAGTTGGTGTGAGTAAGGCAAAGACACATTTGGAAATCTATTTGGATGAGCCAAGACTAGATTGGAAAGCTTTTCCAAATTTGGATGTTTTGGACTATTGGAATGACAACGAGCATCGATTTGGTGATTTAGCTTCTATGGCTCGTGATTTGCTCAGCATTCAAATTACTACTGTAGCATCAGAGTCGGCTTTTAGCATTGGATCTCGGGTTTTGACTCCTTATAGAATTCGTTTGCTTCCAAAGAATGTCCAAGCTTTACTCTGCACTCGGAACTTGTTACGTGGTTTTGCGGATTATGAAGGTAAAACTTTAAGTTATAATAAAGTTAATCTGTAGTTAGTGGTTTGTAAAACTAATTTACATTATGAATTGCAGGTACCATACAAGATGGTGATGACATTGGCAATGAAGAAGCGAAAATGGGAACTAGTAGTGCATGAGTATAGGCTTCCAGATCAGGAGATTCGTGTGCGTGAATCTGTGTTGAATTGCATTTTGAACTTGTTTCTTTTATTTGGTTTTGTTTCTTTTGTTGAATTTGTTTCTTTTTTTGGTCTTAAGACTATTTAATTTTTTTGCACTTTGTTCAACTAAAAATTGGATTAACTCGTGTTGCTTTCTTAAAATTATTTGTTTCTATTTGATAAAAAAAAATCACAAATTACATTAAAAATTATCTAAAAATGAAAATTTATGTAATACAGTACAAATTGTATCACAAATTACATAAAAATGATAATTTAAGGCGTAAATGAAGTTTCAAGACAAAATGACTAAAATATTTAAATGGGCTTATTAAACGGATTTTACATAAATGAGCTTTATGTAAACGGATTTAAATGGGCCAGGCTCAAAACGGACTCAAATTATACAGATTTTAAAGGGTCAAATTTAAACGGACCGGACTTCAACGGGCCCAGATAGCCCGTTTTAACGTCCATATGTACACACAATTGAATCGTGTATAAATGTAAGTGTACCTTGGTATCCATTTAATATTTACGTGGTTGGCGTTATACGTAGCCACTAATGAAATTTATTATTTTGTATAATTTAGTACAACTATTTCTAGACCATTTAAGAAACTAGAGTAACTAAAACTCGTCATCAGAGTTATTATATATAACTAAAAATTAAATAATATTTGGAGGAGACAAAGAAAGGAGAAAAAAACTTGCAGCATTAAGTAACACAACGTGTCTACCCAAGTAACCATGTAAATGGTGACTACAGTCCATTTTTTTGGTACTTTTTTATAATAAAACTTATATTTTGTATATAAATATATTATTTGACACATACAAAACGATAAATTTCCAAACTCGGACTAAAATTGATCGGCCACGAACATAACACAATTTACGAATACACGTTTCCATTTACAATCATGTCTCCATCACTCGCCAAACAATTTACTACGTCTATTGTTTGACGAATTAAATCGAATATAAGTGGTTTTCTCTCGTTAATTTAGTAATTTGGCGTTCTCGGGATTAGGAATCCACGGACTTTGAACTTCCTGATTGTCAAAAAAAATTTTTTAGTAATTTGGATGTCTATATAGAAAGTAACAAAAAAATATAATTTGATTTTCAACCACTTAGCAACAAGCATTAGCAACAATACTTGTCTTAAATTTGTATGTTTTCCCGTTAAACTCAAACATCTTAACAGAAACTACAGTTTCCTACTAGTGTGTGTGATAATGAGATGAGTTTAATAATAGTATTCTCTTCTGCTAGTAGGCTCTACAAGTTGTTTAAGATGATGTTATCTTGTTCCCAAAAAAGACAAATTTACAAGGAAAATGTTTTCTTTATCAACAATTTACAAGAAAATTATATAAGAACAATATTCCCACGCATCGATTATTCACTAGTCATAATTCCATTTATTTAATGTTTGGTGCCTATATATAAGTACTAAAATAATCAAACATAATTACACTGAGTTTGAAATCCAAAATCAGTTGATGATTAGTTGATTTCTATGTTTCTTATCTATTACTTTATGTTTCATCAAATTTTCGAAACACAAGATATTTTCTACATGTTCTACTGAAATAATGACATGTGTAACCTTTAATCTCAATAACATTTATTCTATGATTAACTTCGGATTAAATCGGATGGAGTATCGTGCGGATTGGAACTTTTTATACAAGCATATCGATTTTGGTTGATTGGGATAATTGCCCCGTTTGGGAGTGAGTCGCGGCGGTAGCCGCAACGACCAAAAAATGATGTTATTATAACTGACTTGCCACTCAAATATGTAGAAAGTAAAGGTCGGTTGTTGTAAGAAATAGTCGTCAGAATCTTTTAACACTATTCAATTAGCCGCTAGTTTTGTGGCGTCTCCATCAGACACCACCATCCTTTCAAAACTACGGTTTCGATGTCGCTAATTTGTATCGCTGAGATGCTACACAAAAAAAATAAAAGGTAAATTGTGCTTTTTGCTGCCGTTGCGTCAAGCAAAAGAACATGCCCATATATACGTTTGAAATTTGATATCATATGAAATTTCAATGAAATATAATTAAAAGCCAAGTGTCAATGAGTTAGTTGATAAATGTCCCAGCAAATTGTGGGGTGAAATATCATTCACATAAACGTTTTCATACAAGTAAAAGAGCATCTATCACACGGAATATACGGACCAGACTTTAAAAGAATCAGAAAGAGACTCATGAAATTTGGCAAAGCCGAGTCGCCCAGACACCCAACTTAGAGGAAATCTACCTTTTACAATTTAAACCAATGATCTGATGACACGTGGAAAAGCGTCGCCCACTTCAGCCCCTCGGTGCTCCTCCGCACTTGATAAGCTTATCGCTCTCCCATTGGCTGATGACGCCACGTGGCGACTCTGCGATCTCTCTTTCTACATTTTTTTATTATGTCAACACACTCTTTCTCTCTTTTGTCCTTTTTTTTATACCCAAAGTGGCATGGCCCCACCCACACCCCAATGTCCTTTTTACCAACAAATACGTTTATATTTCCCTTATTATGTCTAATAATATGGTTTGTTTTTTCTTTTTTCTGAAATTTCTAATAATATGTTTTGTTTATAATCTGGTTTGATCTAACATTAATCTAAGGATTTAACCGTCTAGTTTAACTATATGTAATTTTAAGATTATATTCCATCTGTTTATCCGTCTTCATTTTAAAAAGACTGTTGTTTTAAGATTTTAATTTTGTTTCGCTAAATATTTCATTTAACATTTTTAATATAAATTTGTAAAAAAGTTATAATTTGAATTTCACTGTTTTAGTGTTTTAATGTATTATAGTATAACTTCTATAAATTAATACTCGATAAACTAAAACATCGATAAACCAATACTTTTTCTGATCCTAGATTACATTTTTGATCAAATTATATTTCGATAAATTTTCATTAACTCTTTAAATCAATAAAATATTATCGTCCCAACAATATTAATTTATAGAGGTTTAACTCTAGTTAGAAAAAAAAATGTTCTAACATATTAACAAAGGGAAAAAGAGAGATTAATAATTTCCTAATTTATGTGAAAATGTTAAAATGAAATTTTTTTTGAAATAGAAAAAGTTATAAATAATAATTTTATAGATAATTTCTGTTTGCAAGAATTACTCTTTTCTTTGCAGTAGACTTTGTACCACGTCATGGACATTTTTGTAGCACACAAATATATAAAAGACTATTCAACGTGCATTATGATAGAACTATTAACTTTATATCAATAATTTGTTTTAAAAAAGCATTGTTTTCTTGGAAATCATAATTCACATCTAATGAATTTTTTTGTGAACAAGTACAGAGTCTATGGGTTTCTAATTAAGTTTGGATATTCAGAGTTCTGTTCAGATTTGGATCCGGTTTGATTCGGTTTCGGATCCAGTTTTAAAAATTTTAAGATCCGTTCAGGGTTTAAAAAATTCAGTTCGGGTTCGATTCGAGTTTCTTCGTGTCCAGGTAGGGTTTAATAAATCATCCGAAACCCTGGTGCACCCAAATATTTTCTGGGTTCGGATATTTTCGAGTTTTTCGGGTTCAGATTTCGATTTTACCATTTTTCTTGATTTTCGAGTTTTTTTCGAATTTTTCGGGGTATTCAGATTTTACAGGTTTCAAGTTTGGGTTCCGTTCTGGGTTTATCCTAATATATCGGGGTTTAGAGATTTGGGTTTGAGGATTTCAGATTAAAGTAGGTATGTATATGGGTATAATGGTATAAGGTTATGGATGTATGTATATGTGTGTAAAGAGTTCGGGTACCCTTATACTAATTTAGGTTTCGGATTCAGTCAGATAAAATTCGAAAGCCGAAATACTTGAGCGTGGAACCCGTTCGATTTTTTTTACATATTTTCATATTCGATCGATCTAGGGTTTTTCGGGTCGGGTTTAGTTTTTCCCCAGCTCTACTTCTAATCCTCAATGGCAGTGTCAACATGTAAAATACTCGCCTTCAAACCATGTAAGTTATTTGTTTTTGGCGAGCCAATCCTCCCAACATATCTCGAATCCAACACCTTCTCTTTAATTCGAAATGTTTTTAACATTGGAAAACACTTCGTTGATACATCTGATGAACTTTTGTCTATTCTTATCATAGTTTTGTCTAATTTATAGCCATGTGGTGATCCCATCTCCATAAGCAAATATCAATCCCCATCTTTTTTGTTTAACCATAAATGTGTCCTTTTTGTTTTATGATGTAATGCATTGTTCGCAGACCCGAATTTGAGCATAAGTTAGGTAAATCACCGATTAGAGCTACCAATATTTTGTAAAATATTTTAGAGTCATCAAAAAAATTTCATATGATAATAGCTATATATAGAGCCATCAAACATCTTATACTAACGAAATGTTATTTAGAAATATTTCACATATCTTTAAATGATATAAAATTAATATTTTTGAAATTTTAAATAATATATTTCTAAAACAACTACTAATAGAAAATATGTTTGAGAAGAAGAAATATGTCTACAAAACCACTCAGATAACTTGACTAGAAAAATATGTAAAGTTCAAACCAAGTTGCCTTGGTCCAGCGCTGAAGGGGCTTCGAAAGGAGTTCGTGGAGCTGGGTTCGAGTCTCCTTGGCCACCCAGACTGCCTTAAATGGTAAGAATACGTGGAGTGCCGTGGGCCTCGTGGGATTAGTCCTTGGGCCTATGAAAGCCTTTGGGATCACCCACGGTTATAAAAAAAAAAAGTTCAAAGTTTTTTTTTTAAATTTAGAATTAATATTTTTGAGTTGAGTATTATGAGAATAAATTTTGATTTAGTGTTTAGGATTCGGTTTTCTCATGGGTTATGGTTTAAATTCAGAGTTTTTAAATTTTATATATGGTTTTGTTGTATTTTTGAATTAGTTTCCTTTTAGAAATAAATGGTGATAATATATTTAAAACAGAAATTCTCAAACTGATTTTTTTAGAAAAGAATTGTCCTTAAGTTTGGCGTAAAAAGAGGAAAATGCAATGTTTTGAAACCCGACCCAGACACCGAACCGGATTTTTTTCGGGTCACCGGGTTTTCGGGTCGATCCGGGTCGACCGCGGATCAACATATTATTGAATATTTTATAATTATGTTATATATTATTTTATAAAAATTTAAATATACATCTAAATTTTAAAAATTAATTTCTAACAATAATAATAAAATAATAAAGAGAAATAATAAATATGAAAATTTTTTATAATACTTTGAAAATATAAAAATAACCAAAATAATCTATTAAATCTTAATTCTCTCAATTATATATTTTTCATTTTTACTTTGAAACCTATTATTTTTTTTTTTTATTAACACGTAAATATTCTGTATTAACTACAAAGTTTATGATTACAAAAAATAATATAATTAATATATTTTTTCTTAAAATAATTAGAAAAGTAAAAATCAATGTTTTTGGTTAAATAACCGGGCGGACGGATCACTGGATCAATCCGGGTCGCGGGTTTTTGACGGATTTTTCCGGGTTTTTGTCAAGCGGGTTTTGAAACTCAACCCGGACCGCATTAGTCACCAGGTCCCGTGCCAACCGGTCGGACCGGACAGTCCGGGTCGGGTTTCAAAACATTGGAAAAATGGCTAATGGGTTAAGAAGGTAAGAGGTTTATAATTAGGATCTTAAAAAAAAAGAAAAAAACTTCAAAAACGTTTGAGACACAACATGTGTCCACATGAGAGTCCAAAACATTTTAACTTAAGTAGTCAAAAATTAAACTAAAATATTACACTGTAAGAAATAAAAATGAAAATAACGACTTCGTGTATTTATTCTACACAAAGAAAAAACAAAGCGAGGAAACAATAAGAAGAAGAAATTTGTGTGGGTGAGATTTTTTTACGATAAGAGAAGAGAGACATCTACACTTGTATGTATATATTACACCAACACTTGCAAAGTTACTTGTTGAGAATTTTTTTCCACAACGTTTCTTTCTCTTCATTGGATTCATTGATTTGTATGAAAATCTCCTCCTTCTTCTTCTCACGTTGCCTGTCCTTATAGAGAAAAAGAGAGAACGAAAGGTAGGAGTTTGGTTCTATCACTAATTTTCTGCAGTTAGGTTTCGCTTACTCTCTCATGCTATTTGACTGTTCTGCTACTTTTGGCCTCTCTTCTTTTCTTTTGTTTATTTATCTCTAATACCTTGAGATGTTGAGAGAATCACAATGAAACTCAACCTAGCTCTTTCTGTTTGAACTTTTGTGTAATTTCGAGTGAACCCTCGTTGAGTATTTATAGATTTTGCTTGTTTTGTTTCTCGTTTTATGTAATTCATTTGCTTCTAAAGATCTTCTCTTTACACGTTTTGTCTCTTTGCTTTGAAAGTTTTGGTTACATGGTTGAACAGATTGAGTTTCTTTCTCGCTATATATATAGATCTCGATTTTATTTATTAACTCATGTTATTCAATTCTATTTGCAGGGACTAGTTTGATCCAAATCAAGTTCTGGGTTTGGACGAAAAGTTTTGTTTTTGATTCTTCCAACCTAAGAAACAGAGTAAACAAAACAAACCCAAGAGAAGAAGAAAAAGAAAGTACAGACTTTTCCGTCTCTCTCTCTCAAGAATCTTTGGGTATGTCTTCTGTAGCAGTGTTATGGGTTGCTGCTTCTTCTCTTAATCAAGACCCAATGAACAACTCTGGGTTGGTTAGAGTTCTAGAATCTTCTAGATTGTTCTCTGGTCATCAGAATCAGGGTATGAACAAAGGTAGGAGGAAGCAGACAAAGACAACAACTTCTTGGAGTTCTTCTTCTGTAATGAGCTGTAGAAGAAGAAGAAGAAGTGGTGTTGTGTCTTCAAGCTTAGTAGCAAATCCAGCAGGAGATATGACACTCTCGTCTGAAGAGAAGGTTTACAATGTTGTCTTGAGACAAGCTGCTTTGGTGAACAAACAGCTTAGGTCTAATTCTCCTGATCTTGATGTCAAGAAACCACAAGATATTGTTCTCCCTGGGAGTTTGAGTTTGTTGGGTGAGGCTTATGATCGATGCGGTGAAGTTTGCGCAGAATATGCTAAAACGTTTTATCTCGGTTAGGATCATTTCCTCTCTTCTTTTTTGGCTTGGTGTAAGGCAGGATTGTATGTTGGTTTACTGAGTTTGTTATGGTATTTGCAATAGGAACTTTGCTTATGACACCCGAAAGGCGAAAGGCGATTTGGGCTATCTACGGTGAGTTACTTTGCTCACAAACCGAACGGTATAATAATTGTTTGAATTGTAGGATGAAGTGATGCTCAAAGTTAGATTGGAGACTAACAGCATATAGAAACATAACACTTCTCTAGTTGGTTTGTTTGTGTCTAACTGACATTCATACAAATCTCCATGAAGCACCAAACATTTAAATTTGTACTATTTAAGATTAAGACCCAAGAAAAATGGAATTGTTTAGTTGCTAATATGGGTTTTAATTGGGCTTTTCTGGGCCAATAGTCTTAAACTCTAGAGATTACTTAAGCTAAACAATGTTAGCTTAGGACCCTTTGGGATACTATTATCAAGAGGATGTGAGTAAACATCAAGAAAGTTGTGTTCTTTTATGGTTGATTGATCTTGATTTGATGGTTGTAATTCGGTTTTTTGCAGTTTGGTGTAGAAGAACTGATGAGCTCGTAGATGGGCCTAATGCTTCACATATAACTCCCATGGCGTTAGACAGATGGGAAGCAAGGTTAGAAGATCTTTTCCGTGGCCGTCCTTTCGATATGCTTGATGCTGCTCTCGCTGATACGGTTGCTAGATACCCGGTCGATATTCAGGTAAGCCTCGTTCTGCTTCATAAATACGGGTCAAATTGCATTTAATCCATTGCAATATACCTTATAAAATACTCTGATCTTTTTGTTTCTCTGTTGTGCAGCCATTTAGAGACATGATAGAAGGAATGAGAATGGACTTGAGGAAATCGAGATACAAGAACTTCGATGATCTCTACCTTTACTGCTACTATGTCGCAGGAACTGTTGGTTTGATGAGCGTTCCAGTTATGGGAATCGATCCTAAGTCAAAAGCAACAACAGAGAGTGTTTACAACGCTGCCTTGGCCCTCGGTATTGCCAATCAGCTTACCAATATACTCAGAGACGTAGGCGAAGAGTGAGTCAAACATTTTTTTAAACTCTCAAGCTTTGGTTTCTTGATCTCACATATCAGTTTCTTGATGCACATATTTCATTTAAACCGGTTTCTTGATGTCACATGTTCCTCTTTAACCGATTTCTTGACTGCACATGTTCCTCTTAAACCGGTTTCTTGATTTCACATGTTTCTCATAAACCGGTTTCTTGATTTAACATATCTCTCTTCAACTGGTTTTGCTATCTATCAGTGCGAGAAGAGGAAGGGTTTATCTGCCACAAGACGAATTGGCTCAGGCTGGTCTCTCAGATGAGGACATATTCGCCGGAAAAGTCACTGATAAGTGGAGAAACTTCATGAAAATGCAGCTTAAACGAGCAAGAATGTTCTTTGACGAAGCTGAGAAAGGCGTCACTGAGCTCGACGCCGCTAGCAGATGGCCAGTAAGCGTCTCTAAACCACTCTTTAAGCCATAGATAGTTTGTCGTCAAAAAAAAATTCATAGATAGTTTATATTCTTGTTTTCAACTTTTTTATGTTTTTGCCCCACAACTTTGTTTTGGATCAATTGAACCCCTTACACTTGACTGCAAACACTTCAGGTATGGGCATCGCTGCTATTGTACAGGAGAATATTGGACGAGATTGAAGCGAATGATTACAACAATTTCACAAAGAGAGCTTATGTGGGGAAGGCCAAGAAAATTGCAGCTTTACCATTAGCATATGCTAAATCAGTACTTAAGACTCCAAGCTCAAGATTATCTTCTACTTAGTTGACTTGGATGAAAAGCAATGAGAACAACCTAAGAGGGCTTTTGTGATTAAACAACATACTTAGGGTGGAATTTATTATGTCGACTAATATATACATATAAATGGGCAAAAAAATTCTTATGATGTTCACTTATTTTTTTCTGTGTAAAAAGAAACTACTTTTCTTTATTTTTTAATTTCTCTTGGCTACTAAAGAGATAGAAATATTTTGGTTCATAATCAATTGGAAAACAAATTTTATAAAAATTTTTTTTTGTCTTTGGCAAAAGACTATTCTATTACTCAAATATAAGGTTGTATGGCTAGCTACATGTTGAAATAAGGGTTCGATTTCTATAAGATGATGAAGCGGTATTAATTAGATTTTTTGAGAGTAGAGTTTGGCCAAAAATAGGACGAGGTGAGAATGTGCTTGCAGTTCGGCTAAACGAAGACGTGGCGATATTTCGACGATGCGATTCGGCCAAAGGAAGACAAAGCGATGCTTTGACGATGCGATTCGGCTAGACGAAGATGAGGCGATGTTCCGACGATGCGGTTCGGCTAGACGAAGACGAGACAGTTTGGTCTTAGCAATGTGAAGAGTTCAATGACTTTTGACGATGCGGGTCGGAAACTCTGTTAAATGAAGTCGTTCGACCAAAGAATACGAACTCATTTTGACGACGCGTAGTTGGTCACTCAATATGTTTATCCTATTTTTAATGTATTTTAAGAGTTTGACGATGCGAATCTTAAAATCGAATTAAAACTTGATTAAGAAGACGAACTGAACATAATCACTTCAATGACGAACTGATCTCTAAAGTTTTTAGGATGGATTACATTAATGAGGCTTCCCCTATTTATACTAATCAAAACTGTACAGAAAAATATTAAGGCGGTTTATATTAACTCTAATTATCTTAATGGGCCTTCCTATTGAATCATATAAGTGTTGAAAAATTATTCTACTTGTATTAATTATGCAAAGATAGAATTGATTCCTAAATACACTTATGAGCTAACTCAAAAAGCAAAGTCTATAAGAAGAACTAAGGGGAAGCCGTTGGGATGAAGGGAAGAGATAATTACCATATTTGGAAAGATTAATCACATGCCGTAATAAGGAGGAACAAGAAAGACACGTCCCTTTTTGAGGCTTGGAGCCGTTGGACTCAAATCAGATTTTTTTCTATCTCTCACTAAAATATCATGGAAAACTCAAAGATTGTAGTTATTCCAATCACTCTAAAAGGAGAAAACTATCTTCTATGGTCAAGGCTAGCAAAATCAGTCTTGTGTGGTCGAGGCTTGTGGAAGCATGTAGAAGAAGAAGAAGCTCCCAAGACCAAGAGTCAAGAAGAAGAAGGCAAGGAAAGAATCCTTGTTGATGAAGAAAAATGGTTCCAAGAGAACCAAAGCGTGTTGTCCATTCTCCAAAACTCACTTGAAGCGTCTATTTTAGAGGCTTGCTCTTATTGTGAAACCGCCAAGGAGCTATGGGACACACTCAAAAAAATCTATGGCAATATCTCCAACATTGGCCGAGTATTTGAAGTAAAAAGGGCCATCAATGAGCTAAGCCAAGAGAACATGGAGTTCAAACAACACTTTGGGAAATTTAGATCCCTTTGGGCCGAATTGGAGATGCTAAGGCTAAGCATAACCGATCCTTTCATCCTCAACGAAAGGAGGGAGCAAGACAAAGTGTTCGGCCTTCTCTTGACTATGAGTCCCATCTACAACGATCTCATCAAGCATATTCTAAGAGTCGACAAGTTACCCTCTCTTGATGATGTTTGTTCACAAATTCAAAAAGAACAAGGTTCCCTTGGTCTCTTTGGAGGAAAGGGGGAACTTGTGGTAGCGAACAAGGGGCACTTCAAGGGAGAAGATGAGAAGGAATGTAACCATTGCAAGAAGAAGGGACACACAAAGGAGAGTTGTTGGTTCTTACATCCCCATCTAAGGCCAAAGAAAATCGGGTTCAAGCAAAGGAGAGCTTACACGGCAACAAAGACTAATGAGAAGCCAACTAGCTCTTCTTCTCACGGCAAGGAGTGTGGGAACCGAAATTCTCACTGTCAGTGTTATGTGGTTCACGGACTCTCT
>OVAN01014016.1:0-12384 GCA_900406275.1 Anastatica hierochuntica | reverse complement strand
TATATATATATATATTAGCCAATTTCGAGTTTATCATAGCTAAAAAATATTTCCTTTTATTCTAGAGGCTTTAATCATTATCTCAAAAGTTTAAAATTATTAAAGGGAATTGGCATTTCCATATTGTTGAAGAAAAATATATATAACTGCCAATTTAGAGTTTAAATTAGCTAAAAGGAATATATCATGTTATTCAAGAGGTTTTAGTCATTATCTCCAAAGTTTAAAATCATTAAAGGAAATATTTGTCTTGTCTTGGTTAAGTGGCTTCGACTCGTGACTAGGGTTAGAGCCTTAGTTTGCACGATTCTTGAAAAAGCTAATTCTATTACCCTTAGTCTGGCTAAAGCCTTACTTTAAGGGAATAAAAATTATCCATCAATAATTAATAATTATCTAACTAGTGAAGTTTATAAAGAATTAAAAAAAATGGACAATCAAAAGTTGGATCTATGAAATTTTCTCTATTTTATATTTTAAATTAATTATGTTTTTCTGGTGAGTGATGCACGTGTTATAACTATTTGGCACATATATCAAATTTTACTCTATAGAAAAGTGAAAATTTCTAACCTATGAATCGTGTGTATTAAAAAATAGATGTATTCATATGTAGAACCAATAATCTATTAAGTATAAAATTGTCTAATGACTATGACAAATGACTTATTTAACATAGTTATTTGATTGTTCGACATCCAAAACTGATATTAGCAATGACATAATTTACAAATAATTAAAAAATATCATTCATAAAATGTATATATAAAATTTTTTAAAAAAGAACATTTTTGGATCGCACCGATCAACTGTGGTTTATTTTTATCTAGAATTCGAGTCGAAATCGATACAATTTTTGTATAATTTAGTAGTTTGTTTATTTATATCTCACATAGGGATGTTAAAATGGTTAATAAAACCTTACTCTACCCTCACCCTAGAAAAACCCGCCCAATTAAATTACTATTTAAAAAGCCCTAAATATATCTAGTATCATTAGGATGACCATAAAATTACCCTATGATTTATGGATTATCCATGAGTACCCTATTTATTTTATTTCTCTTTAACATTCATGTTTACTAATTTACTTTTTTATTTATCAAAAAAAATTATTATACTGGATATATTAATATTTTATATTTTACATAAAAGAATAAAAAGTTTAATTACAATTTTTCCGTCAAAACTATAAAATTTATATTTTTTTGTTAAAATAAGAAAATTTAATTTTCTGTCAACATGGTTAAATTCCGGTTTCTTACCAAAACCGCAAATTCCGTTTTTCTGCCAAAACCGCAAAATTCAGTTTTCCAGCCAAAACTGTGAAATTCCGTTTTTTCGCCAAAATCGCGAAATTCCTTGTTTTCCCGCAAAAACCGCAAATTCTATTTTCCCAAAAACTGCAAAATTTATTTTCCCCGCCAACACCGTGAAATTCTATTTTCCCGCCAAAACCGCGAAACTTAGTTTTCCCGCCAAAACCGCAAAATTTCGTTTTCCCGCCAAAACTGCGAAATTTCGTTTTTTCTGCCAAATCCGCAAATTCAATTTTCCTGCCAAAACCGCAAAATCTTGTTTTCTCACCAAAATCGCAAATTCCATTTTCCCGCCAAAAGCGTAAGATTAAGTTTTTCTGCTAAAATAACAAAATTCATTTTTCCCGCCACACCGCAAAATCAGTTTTCCTGTCAAAACCTCGAAATTCTGTTTTTCTCGCCAAAACCGCAAAATAAGTTTTCTCGTCAAAATCACGAAATTCAGTTTTCTCGCTAATACCGCAAAATTTCGTCTTTCCGCCAAAACCGCCGCGAAATTCCTTTTTCCCACCATAGCCGCAAAATTTAGTTTCGTTTTCCCATCAAAACTGCAAAATTTTGTTTTCCCGCTTAAACCGCAAAACTACGTTTTCCTGTTTAAACCGTAAAATTCCGTTTTCTCTTTAAATCCGCACAATTATGTCTTCTCAAAAACTGCAAAGTTCTTTTTTCATGTTAAAATAAAAAAAATTTCATTTTTCCACCAAAACCGTGAAATTTCGTTTTTTTGTAAAACTTTTAAATTCTTCTTTCTGCCAAAACCGTCAAATTTTTAATTCCGTAAAATCGATAAATTTTGTTTTTTCGTAAAAACAATTAAATTTCTTTTTCTGTAAAATCAGTGAAATTAAACAAATATAATAGTGATTTTCTTCCGATAAAATCTTAAGAAATAAAATTCAAGTAATTAAATTACAATTAAAGGAAAAAATTTAATGATATTTAAAAAATTAAGTTTTGTATACACTTTCTAGTACCATAATATTCAAAAATTATTTTTGACTTCTAAGACATAATATCAAACACTATTAAAAATTAAAATAAATATAAATATAATTTAACTTATACCCTAAACAATATAGGATAAAATCTTATTATGTCTCTTAATTTAAGGTACCATCCCATTTTAAACCTTTTTTTAAGATAAAAATCAGATTAAGGACTTAAATATTTGATGAGTATTTAGGGTACCTATGGGTTTTTACCCACAACCCACTTTTAAGGTCTCTCATCTCACACGATCCATTTCCCATCTTTATGCAATTCCAGTATTGTCTTTCCCATGTACTTGTCATATTCCATAGAGCTGTAGACTACTCCTACCGTTGAAACGTTTCAAGGAATTAGATTCTGATGTGCTTCTGGATTGAGCCAGAACATAGATTCTTACCAGTCTTTTTCAGTGTCTGAAATCCAATTTGTTGGAAGCAAAACATACGGTGAGCTTTTGAGTTTTGAAAAGGTACGACCATTCTTTACTTTATTCATTCACCTTTTGGAATTTATTCCTTCCGGCCTTTGGTTTATTGTTTTGCTTTAACGTTCTGCAGTTTCGTACTTTCCAGTTTTCTTTTTCCCACGTCTGAAATATTCTTATCAGATATCATATAAGCCCAGCTTATAGCATGAAAAATCATGGTTTAATTTCTGAAGCTGTGTTTCTTTTCGCTACCTTTGATATTCCCTGAACATGGGAGCCAGTTTTTCACGTATCGCGAAAAGGTTTCTACCCAAGTATAAAGTAAAGATTTTGATGGTAGGTCTTGATGGATCAGGGAAGACTACCATCCTTTACAAGCTAAAGCTGGGTGAGGTTGTCACAACAGTGCCTACTATCGGTATGTCACACATGCTTTTCTTTCCTCGGTTTCTTTTTTCACAAGAACTCTCTTGGTGGGTGATTTGTTATGAACATAGAACGACCATAAATACTTTTACTTTGCACATTCTCTGTGGATCATATCTAATCTTTAGATATGTAACATTTTTCCCTTCATTTTGTTTGCATCTGTCGATGTTGATGGTGATAGCTTGAAATATTTCATGTCGGTGTTGTATCTTCATCGGGATCACAAGGGTTAAGAATATGATCCTTCTTGATACATTTTATGGTTTTTCAGGATTCAACCTTGAGACAGTAGAATATAAAGGCATCAATTTTACAGTATGGGATATAGGAGGACAAGAGAAGGTAACTTCCATGTCCATTTCCTCTTGCATTCTTATCTCTGAAATTGGATGGAATGATCCACAAAAACAGAGTCATGATTTAGTCTTTTACATTTTCCGTCTTTTGTTATTTCTTCTCAAGGCTCTGACTTCTCTGTCTCTTTGGTTTCTTTTGGGGCTTGAATAATTATATACATCTGATTATAAATTGTTGGGTTATTTTCAACAGATTCGCAAATTATGGAGACACTATTTTCAGAACTCGCAGGGACTCATATTTGTGGTAGACAGCAGTGACAGTGGAAGGATTTCCGAAGCTCGCAATGAGCTGCATCGCATACTAACCGATGTAAGATCATGGAAATGCTCTTTTAATTGTTAGTCATTTTCTCCCCATTTCGTTTTATCCTTACAACTTTGTGTATTTGGTCAAAATATGTACAGAATGAACTAGAAGATGCATGTGTACTCGTCTTTGCGAACAAGCAAGATTCAAGAAATGCTTTACCTGTAGACGAAGTTGCCAACAAACTTGGTCTATACAGCCTATCCAAACGTTGTTGGTAAATAACAATTAATGTCTTCTCTTATTTGCTAGACTTATATATATAGGTAGAGGATGAACGAAACCGTGAAAATTGATGATTGGTGCAGGTTTATACAGGGAACATCAGCTATCTCTGGGCAAGGCTTATATGAAGGACTTGAATGGCTCTCCAAAGCTATCCCAAACAAGCCTGAGCGTTCTACTTCGGTTGTTAGTTTTCCAAGTGATTCCTCTGAGAGGAAGCTTGAACGAGTTCCGATGTATTAAAAGTTTTAAGGCTTTGAATGATTACTCCATACTCGGAGGGGCCTATGAAAGTACCTAAACCACAAATGTATGTTTAAACTAGCTTTTTGGTAAATTTCGTCCGTTTTGCAGAGTACAACGTAACAAATTCAGAGTCGAAAATGTACTTTTATCATGTGGTTGTATTGGCTATGATGGATCATGTATAATTAACCTCTTAATGTCCATTAAGTTATTCTTAGGCTAATGCAAATGTACGGCGAACAATCTGGGAACTTTGAACTCCCAACTGTTGTTGTGTGGACCAAACTACGGTGAATGGTCCACAAACCTGCAATTGGTGTTGCAAGCCAGGAAGAAAATTGGTTTTGCAGATGGATCTATCATACGTTAAGGATTTCAAAGACTTGAAAGATTGGTGCGCAAACAATACACTAGTCATATCATGCATCAAACTTACCATCGTTGAGCCGCTGCGTTCATCTCTCTCACACTGTGATGATTCTTATCAGTTTTGGCTCCATATACAGCGCCAATTTTATGTGAAAGACAAATAGTTAGTTCAAAGACTCAAAATTAATCACAAAAATTGTTGACAAAAGGGTCTCCTAATTGAAACTTACTTTGGAAAATAGAGCCAATTTTGTTCATGGTTGTCTGATTATCAACGTGCTAAGACTTTCGTAGAGATTCAAAAGGAGTGTGATGAGGACAAAGTTCACATGTTTCTAATGGGTCTTGCTGATAACTTGTATGGTACAGTGAAATTTGCTATGCTTTCCTTTGATCAGTTGCTAAGTTTGGATGAATTTTACAATGTTCTCATTTAGGATGAGGAATCAAAGACATTGGCAAGAACTCAGAGCACGGTTCTTCCCTTGAGTTTCTTAACAAAATAAAAATAAAAAAATAAAAAAGAGAGTCTCTCCATAAGAGACTAGAGTCTCTCATTTGAGAAACTCTAGTCTCTCGGATAGAGACCCTCTTTATAGCTGTACTCTTTTTATTGGCTTAGAAAATTTAAATTACAAAATTTAATTAGATAAAAATAATAATATAATAGTGTTGAGAGACTCACCAATAATGGTGCTCTCATGAAGAGAGATTTGATGGTGTGAGTTTCGTCGTTCAAACATCATCACGTTCATAATCTCAGCCTGCAAACGGAGATGCATTACTGGTTTGCACATACTTCGGTAAAACAAGGCACTTGGCCAAAAATAGCTTCAAAAAAATCGAATATCCAGATTCGTGGCCATACAGTGCTCGTCTCACAAACCACAGTGGAAACAATCACGATAATTCTAACACCTTTCGTGTCTCTTTTCATCAGAATGGAGCATGTCGAGGCGTTTTGGCTGCAGAGGTCGTGGATCCATTCCAGCTCGTGCAAATCACGTGTACGAGACTGACAATCTCTCTTCTTCACCAGCTGAAAACAATACTTTAACAGGAGCTGACCGGGTGGGTTTTAGTGGCCTGAATGATAACCAATGGAAGACATTGGTCCAACTTTTGGAACACCGAAAATCACCGTCTTCGGAGAGTTTTACTGGTACATATTTTATCGAATCTTGGATAATAAATTCTCGCTCTTCTAGCCACATTACTGAAAACATTAAATTTCTACATGATGTATGTGATATGAAACCAGTTATGATAAAACTACCTGATGGTAGATACACAATTTTGACTCAACAAGGGAAATTTTGTCTCAAACCTTGTCTCAATCTTCAAGCGGTTTATTTTGTTAATGGTCTTCATTGTATCTCATTCTACTTTTCTAGTTGGCTAAAGATAGTTGGTGTATTTTTTAATATACTGATAAGCTTTGTGTTATTCAGGATAATTGGAGCGGATGAACAACTTTATGGACTTTATTTCTTTGGAGGAGTGGTTGTTGTAGGAACAATGCATAGTGCATGTTCAATTACTAAAAAGACTTGGCATTGTCACATGGGACATCCCTCATCTAAAGTGTTGAATGTATTGCTTATTTCTAGTATGTGGTTTTTATTCAAAAACTTGTGATATTTGCATACGAGCAAAGTAAACACGAGACTTGTTTTCTTTAAGTTCAAATAAAGCAAATTCATTTTTTGAGATGATTTTTATGAGTTTTGGGGTCCGTATAGAACTCATGCAATATGTGGTTCGAAGTACTTTTTTGAGAATACTAGAGATTAGTCAAGAGCCATGTGGATTTAGTTACTTCTCTCTAAATATGCAGCGCTTACACATCTTAAGAATTTCCTCTCGTTAGTGGAAATACAGTTTTTTACTTAAGTGAAAATTGTAAGTGACAACAGAAGCGAGTTTACTTGTCTAGGAGATTACTTTGCTGAAAAAAGAATAGTTCATGAAACCTCCTGTGTAGGAACTCCTAAAAAAACGGTCGTGTAGAATGTAAGCGTCGTCATATTTTAAATGCTACTCGTGCACTCCGATTTCAAGCTTCTTTACCCATTGAGTTTTGGGGATAATGTGCCTTGGCAGTGGCTCAATTGATCAATTTTACACCAACAAAACTTCTCCAAGGTAAGACTCCTTTTGAACTCATATACAGACGCACTCCTCCTCTGTCTCACTTGCGATTTTCCGAATGTCTATGCTTTGTTCATAATCAGAAACACGGTGACAAATTTTCATCTAGAAGTAATCTATCTGTGTTTTTTGTTACTCGTTTTCTAAGAAAGGGCGGTGAGTGTATAATCTTAACACATGAATTTTATCGGTTTACCTGGATGTTGTCTTGTGCGAGAAATTTTTTCCTTCTTGGCCTTTGATAAATTCATACCAACATCGTCTCCTCCGATGCCTTTGCTTTCTTAGCCTTCTTCTTCGGTTTAAATCTATCCTCTACAACCTGAAGCTGACGATAGTTATGTCCTTCATCCTTACGATTCTAAATCATCTCCACCTCGCAACTATGAGCTTATTTATGTAACACATGATTTAGTCTCTATGCCTTAAAAGACGAATCCATTACAATCTGTTTCACAATTGATTTAACCCTCACCTTCTTCTGACGCGTCTGCATCTTCTCCTTCTTCGCTGCCAAATAAAGACCTGCCATTTTCTTCTCTCCCATCTGAATTAGAACCACCGCTTCTTGTTCCTTCTAACTCTGTTTCTCCTCCTGAAGAACTTGGCATTGACTACTGAATTAAGAAACCGTCGATGAAGCTTGCTAACTATGTCATAGCCTTTCTTCATGAACCATTTCCATCGGTCACTCCTTAACCAACTAACATTTATCTTTCAAGTGCTTATTTTCTTAAGTATCATCAAGGTTACATATAGGCCATCACTACTTTTTGAGAAGAAATTCTCTACAAAGATGGGATATAGATGAACATTGGCGTAATGCCATGATGGATGAAATCGTATCCTGTGAGGATCTTGGCACCTAGACTTTTAAAGATCTTCATCAAGGTAAGAAATCACTTGGATGTAAGTGGGTGCATCAGTTGAAATATTGATTTGGCGAGACTTTTGAATTACATAAGGTCGCTTAGTGGTTCTTGGAAAAAATCAAAGCGATATTGAGGACTACAATGAGACGTTCGCTCCCGTGGCCGAAAAGGAAACCGTACGCGCAATTCTTCAAGAAGTTGCTTCTACTGAACGGAAAGTCCATCAAATGAACGTTCAAAATACATTCTTACACGGTGACTTGGATGAAGATGTATACATGCAGTTCCCTCCAGGATTTCGAACATATTATAGGTCTTAAGTTTTTTGCCTCTATAAGTATTTGTATGGACTCAAGCAGGCTTCTAGGTGCCGGTTTGAGAAGTTGAGTGTTGCTTTAAAAGACAACAATTTCGAATAAATTATTTCAGACTACTCGCTTCTCACTTTGTCTACGCCAACGACTACTCCTCACGTCTTAGTCTATGTCAATGACCTGATCATCACTAGAAACACTCTTGAGATTATTTTCTATTTCAAATAATATTTGAGTTCGTGTTTTCATATGAATGTTCTTGGGGTATTGAAATACCTCTTGGTATTGAGGTGACTTTTAATTCTGATTGTATCTACTTATGTCAACGAAAATATGTGTTAGATGTTATTGGTGACACATGTCTTCTTGGTGTTTGTCCTATTTCTTTTCCAATGAAACAAAATCACAAGCTTGCACTAGCTGATGGTGAATCTCTCTAGGATCCTACTACTTATCGTCGATTGATAGGCAAGCTGATTAATTTTCGTGTAACTCACCCCGAGTTGTCTTAAGTGATTCACATCCTCTCCAAGTTCATGAGTAATCTGAAGGTCGGACATTGGGAAGCTGCTATACGTGTTGATTGTTACTTGAAAAAATGCACCGAGACAAGGAATATTACTATGTGCAAATCAACCTTTAAGTCTTACTGCTTGGTGTTACTCTGACTTGGTTGGTTGTCCTCTTACACGACGTTTTCCTACAGGATGATTTATTCAATTTGGTGGATCTCATATCTCCTCGCGAACTCAAAAGTATGATGGTGTTTCACACTTTTCCACTGAGACCAAATATAAGGTTATGGCTGACACACTTTGCGACATCATGTGGTTTCATAAACTACTTCCTAAGCTTAGTATTGATTGCTCACCACCAAAAATACTACATAGTGACAATTAATTTGTCTGTGATACAACTTGCGGCTAATCCAGTTTTTCATGCTCGTACCAAGCATATCGAGGCTGACTGTCATTTCATTTGTAATGACACCATTAGAGGTATCGTTGCTACTAGACACGCCTCCACAAATCTCAATTTACTGACATCATGACAAAAGACATAAAGACTTTGGACAATTTTTTCTTAAGTTGGGTGTTTGTAACCTGCACACTCCACCTTGGAGAGGGGGGGGGTATTGGGCTATGATGAGGCCATGTATAATTAACCTCTTAATGTCACTTAGGTTATTTTAAGGCTAATGACATCTACTTGTATATAACGCAAACATATTGATTGACATAATAGATGAACCTCTTTTACAATTTCTATTGATTATTGACAAGTTATTTTATGTGGTATATGTATTTGTATGATTATGGTGCTTTCTTTTCATGCATGTTTCTCAGGGAGAACCATTCGTGACTACATTGCTCATATTTTATATGGAGTGGATATGTGTAGGCTTGAACTTCAGCTGTAAACATGTCTCGCGCTTTTTTCTATGTGAACTTAAGTAGGAGTCGAATAAAATTTAAGTCAACTTAACTTTCACCAATTGTGGATAAGTCAAGATTAAGAAGGATAAAGGTTTGAAACTAAGTAAAGTTGTGACATATTTGGTGATTTGAATGGGGAAATTGCATTGGTAACTAGAATGCGTTTGTACCCGATCAGATTTGTGATAGTAATGAGAATGTGGAAACTGCAATTCTGTCATTAAACTGAAAGTTAAAAATTCTGATAATCTATAGGACACGACTGAGACCTCGACAACATCTATGCAACGATTCCCAGCGCAGTAGGCGATGGGGAAACATCTGGAAGTTGAAAACATAACTATGGTACCTTCTGCTAAGGAGATGTGTACTACAATAATGGCATTGATGGCGCAATTAACGATTGTAATCCAAGTCGTTGCACTACTGGGGAACTAGGCTTGAGTGGGATAAAGCCAATACAAGACAACATTAGTGCAACAAGAAGTTGTCAAGATCAATCCTTCACCACCTAAGACTTTGCCGAAAATCGTGGATTAGTTGAGTGTGGTGAACCACATCTCAAAGCTGTGAGAAAACTACTTTATGAGAGTTACAATCTAATAGAGGCAGTTAAATGGAAGAGCAGATTAGAGAGAAAATTTAGTTCTACTCGTTACTCATAAGATTATCTAAAGATATTCGATCTATTTTTGGGACGGGGACAAATATAACCGGTTTTTATCTTTTGAGAAACGCAAGGGTGATCACATTTGCACCTTGGCGGAGTTTGAAGAATAGTTCAACCAAAAATATATTCCATCGAAAGCAATTTCTAGACTTGGTCCGGATCAATTGCTCAAATACTCTCCTTTATTAGAAGAGAGTCTCAAATGCTCTTTTTATAAAAAAGATTTTTATTATGAAATATTTTAATTTCAAAAAATGCAAAAGTATGATATACCCTTACAAATATCTTTAACCTAATTCATTTTCTTCCTTTTTTTTCATTCAGTTATGTTTCTTTTTTTTTTCTTCTCCTTCTTCTTCTCATTCATCTTCTCTTCTTCATTCTTCTTATCATCGATTTAAAATCTTTAGGAGAATCAGTTTTTGGGTTCATCACCATCATCATCTTCTTCTTCTTCGTCTTCTCCTTGCGATTTAGAAATTCGGGATCCTTTTCCTGATTTTGGATCTCCGATCTAGGGTTCTTGCATTTCTGGGTTCACCATCATCATCATCTCCTTCGCTCTCGTATATCTAGGGTTCTTCATTTTTTTTGTTTTACTTGTTCGATTTCTCCTTCTTCTTCTCCAATTTCTTCATTTTCGTATTTTTCTGGATTTGTTTCTCCTCTTTTTGGGGTTTGATTTACGGTTTCTGAGATCTTCTTTTTCTTTCTGCAAATCTTTCTTCTTATTCTGAGTATAACTACGAAAACACAGAAACATTTTTACTAAGTTGTACAAAATGAATTGTGCAACTTGGTATAATTGTTTGTAAATTCATGTTAGTTGTACCATTTACAAACAGTTATACTGAGTTGCACAATTCATGTTGTACAATTTGGTAAAACTGTCTTAGTATAACCCAGTATAATTACGCCAAGTTGGACCAAGTTGTACAATTTATACAATATAACTACGTATAGTTGGACCGGTTGTACCTCGATAATTTAATTTGAAGTTTGAAATTTGAAAATTGAAAATTGAAAATTGAAATTTTAAATTTTTAAAAAAATCGCAAGGGAAAAATTGGGTTTCTATTAATTCATTAAGAGTATAGGAGCATGTAGATTACTGAGGAGTAGAGTATACTCATTTTCAACTTTTAAGAGTATTTGAGATTTTAACCCTCTGGATCAATTGCTCAAATACTCTCCTTTGTTAGAAGAGAGTCTCAAATGCTCTCTTTATAAAAAAGAATTTTATTATGAAATATTATAATTTCAAAAAATGCAAAAGTATGATATACCCTTACTAATATCTTTAACCTAATTCATCTTCTTCCTTTTTCTCATTCAGTTACTTTTCTTTTCTTTTTCTTCTCCTTCTTCTTCTCCTCATTCATCTTCTCTTCTTCATTCTTCTTATCATTGATTTAAAATCTTTAGGAGAATCAGTTTCTGGGTTCATCACCATCATCATCTTCTTCTTCTTCATCTTCTCCTTGCGATTTAGAATTTCGGGATCCTTTTTCTGATTTTGGATCTCCGATCTAGGGTTCTTGCATTTCTGGGTTCACCATCATCATCATCTCCTTCTTCGTCTTCTTCTCCTTCGCTCTCGTATATCTAGGGTTCTTCGTTTTTTTTTGTTTTACTTGTTCGATTTCTCCTTCTTCTTTTCCAATTTCTTCATTTTCGTAATCATCTCCTTCTTCGTCTTCTTCTCCTTCGCTCTCGTATATCTAGGGTTCTTCGTTTTTTTTTTGTTTTACTTGTTCGATTTCTCCTTCTTCTTCTCCAATTTCTTCATTTTCGTATTTTTCTGGATTTGTTTCTATTGGGAGACGAGTTTTAATATTTTATAATGACCTAACAACTGCTCCTAGCCCGCAAGATTGACGGGGTCTAGTTGTAGTAAGTAAGGTATCGTCCAAGGATTGAATAGTTTAGAAGAGCTTAAGCAAAGAGAGTCACACTAGAAAAACTAGTCTAGGGAGCAACCTAGTGAGAGGTGTCACAAGTCTCTACTATATGTATCCTTAGCATGTGGGCAATCATGAACAAGTGCATAAAAGAAATGCAAGAAGTAAAAGCAATAAGTAAAAGGCAATAAGCAAAGCACAAAGTAAATAACTTGAAAGCAATAAGNCAAAGCACAAAGTAAATAACTTGAAAGCAATAAGATAAAAGTGGATCTCAAGATAGTGGCTATTGGGTCGGGTTCAATCTAAGCAAGCAATGACTTTCCTAAGACTTTATTAGATGGTTAAAGTTATTCCCCGGTCAAG
>OVAN01014015.1:0-12385 GCA_900406275.1 Anastatica hierochuntica | reverse complement strand
TCTTTCCTTTTGCTCTCTTTGAATGCTTTGTCTAGCTTTTTTCTCTTTTTCCCCCTCTCTCCACCCTTCTTAGGATCCTCTCACCCCCTTTTTATAATTGATTTCTTGGTGCAATTTATGGTCATTAAATAGAAATAAATTGTCGTATTAATTACCATTAAATACCATTGACCATGACTTTGACCAAACTTTGAATTGAATCTTCATGGATTTAATAATGATTATTCGGTTCGCTTTTATTTGGGTCGAATCCTAAACCGGATTTTTGGGGGGTGAAACCCACCTCCAACAGATGTTATGGTTGAGGATTGTTTGCAGTCAAGCCATGAGAGTTCGCTTCCGGTGTCAAGAACCATCGTGATGGTTTGTGGAGAAGAACCGGCGGTGAGAGAGACGGTGAGTGTGACATCGTCGTGCTTGAAAGGAATCTTGGTGGATGGAGAAGAAAAGAGACGACGTCGTTCAAAGAACATTCTATGGAGATTTTGAGTGGTGAGTGGTAAAATGATGAGTGTTTGGTTTGAAGGAAAGATTCTAGAGAATGCGAGAGGAGAAAGCATTAGAAGCCAAAGTGTGATTTGGAGATGAATCAAAGTTGAAGAAGACATCTTGTTAATTATTGTTTCTTCACTCTTATAATTTGTTGTGAGTTTATTGGTCCTTAAATTTATAATTTGCATGTGTGTGTGTGTTTTAAGTGAATTTTAGCAATAAGGGAAAGAAATCACGAGGATGTAAAATGCATTAAAAATGGTGAAGGAAAAAAAAATGTGTAAGTAACATTTTGGTAATGATTTGGATCATGGAACCCAAATATGTGAAGGATACTACAAATTGATTGTTTATTTCATAGTAAATAGATAACCAAAAAAAGATTGTCAAGAAGAAATCAGTATGAAGGAAATTAATACATGCACATTGCCAAGACGTTTGGTTTTGTCACTAATTGGGGTGTATTCAAACAGTGATTTGTATTAAAATTTGAAATTTCATGTTATTGAAACAAAAATTTTAAAAAGTTTTACAAAATTTACTGTTATTGAAATGATGATTTTTTGTGATCCGTAACCCTATGAAAAATAGTTTCTCTCACTAGAGACATGTGTAGAGTTCGAACCCTGGTTTGGTGAGATGGCAGCAGAGGTGGTGCAACCACCGACCCACTTACTCATTTCTGAAATGGTGATTTTAAAATATATCTTCAAATCCACTGTTATTGAAAATATTTTAAGTAATGAATTTTAAGTGATTTAAGGTGTTGTAGTGGAATTTCCTTGTTAAAAATACAAAAACTCAAATCACATCAAATCACATAGTTGTAAGTGGTATTGCAGAAAAATTCTAAAATAATCACAACTATTTCTCTAATTGATCCAAATCTTCTAAAAACATATTCAAAATCAAATCTCATCAAATGCTCAATTCAATATATCCCTTAAATTTAGTCAAGGTTTTTTTTGTCACACATCAGATTCAAATGACTTGATCCATCTTACATATTATTTCTCACTATCAAATACTTCTGCTATCCAAGATGGACAACCTGACGGTACGTAAGATGAAAGTCTTAAATCCTTGATAACACTTTGAGTTATGAGAAAGATTTTTCTTGTTCGATGCTCTTGAAGCATATTCCATCTTCCATCCTAAGATATCATTTAAGACAATTAAGAGTAATGAAAATTTTATTAAAAATAGATTTATTCAATTTGAAATTTTGAAATTACTATTTTAAAAAGAAATAATAATATTTTAGTAAATTAATTTATTAAAAATTATTTTATAAAAAACGACTATTTTGAAAGGAATTAAGAATTGAATAAAAAGGAAATGCTTCCATTAGTTTATTTAAAATTTCTGAAAATAAAAATAAAAAAGAAAAATAGATATTAAAAACAAAAAAATATGATCATTAAGATAAAATCTTTCACATATTTGTTTGGAAAATTACAAAAAATATAATTATTTGATTTATTTTTAAAAATTTTATTGAAAAGATAAATTTACTAAATAGAAATAAATGAACATATTAATAATTTATATATATATATATATAAATATAAAATAGGATATCTTATATTATTTGCGTACTAAATTTGACTCGTATTAAAAGTTGGACCTGTTAGTTTTATATCTATCATGAGAAAAATATATCAATTAACAAAAAAAAAAGAAAAATATATCATAAAATAGATTGATTTAACTTAAAAATTTGCAATTATTATTAAAATAAAACCAAATAGACATGTTTTAGAAAAAGATTTATTCAAAGCTAAATTTTCTTTACAAATGAAACAATTCTTAAAAAGGAATTAAGAATCTATCAAAAAGGATATATTTTCAATAAATTAATAAAACTAAAAATTGAAACAACAAAATCAAAAAGGAAAAACGAGATAAAAAGAAACAAAAAATATTAAGAAAAAAATTTAATTAAAGAAATAAAAGCGAATATTAATAAAATCTTCAAAATGATAGGAAAATTGTAAAAGATTTTGATGAAATATTTTGTTGTAAAGAAGAAATAAAAAAATTATTAAAAAAGAAAAAATGAATTATTTTATAAAAATAAATAGATTTTAGGTTAGTAAAAAATGTGTTGATAAGTGAATGATGTTTTTTCTTAATAAATGATTTTTATTCTAAAATATTTGATTAAAGTTATATGGCTTATTGGCCTGTAGAGTAACTCTTATACATTGATGTCAGTTTTGGAGTGAAGTTTCAAGAACTTGGGATCCTAAAAATCTATATCCTCTGAAGATTCTTTGTCTACGCCATTGTCCTAATTAGCATTTTATATTGTGGGTTTAATGTTTAAGTTGTAATAAGGTTATGACACTACATGAGTTAGAGATCATGGATCAACACAAACTTTTAGCAAAATCTCAAAGTAGTTGACTGAGAAACATCATATGATGGAAAACATTTTACATTACAGACATTGAGATTACTTGTTATGGTCATGGTGAAATATTTTACATAGAAAACTTTCTTTTATAACCTGGAGGTTCATGGTCGTGGGTCTCTAATCTTCCAGGACAGGTTAGACTAGATAAGATACTCGCATTTGACGAACTAACTCCTCCCAATGCAGCTCGAACCCATACATAGAAAACATTACGAAAAACAAACTTTGTTATCTTCCATCGTTTCTAGTTTTACCGTTGAAGGAGAATATCGACGAAGTACTAGTCTCATTAGGTCCACTATAGAACCTAGCCGAATCCACAAAATCTTCAAACTCACCTGCATTACCACTTCCTTCATCAAGACACATACTATCATTCGCATCTAAAAAATCCGGCGCAGGAATAACTTCCGGCGAAGGAAATTGCTTTTCGAGGTACATAACAACTTGCCTCATTGTAGGTCGCACCTCGGGCGAATTATTCGAACAAAGAAGTCCTAATTTGATCACCATAACCACTTCTTCTTCATCATACTCACCATTCAATTTCTTGTCAACAACATCTCTAATGTCACCACTTTGCCACCTTGACCAAACCCAATCTACCATTACAAGCTCTTCCGGCGATGCATTTGTTTCAATTGGCCTTCTACCGCAAGCTACTTCTAGTAAAACCGCTCCAAACGCATAAACATCGGTGCTTGTTGTTAACTTTCCGGATTTAGTAAGTTCAGGTGCTAAATACCCAAATGTTCCAACAACTCTAGTAGTTCCCGGGTTCGATCCATGCTCATATAACTTAGCAAGGCCGAAATCTCCCACCCGGCCGTTCATTTCCCCGTCTAACAAAACGTTTGCGGCCTTAATATCGCGGTGAATAACCGTTTGTTCCCATCCTTCATGTAGGTAAAGTAAGCCGGAAGCAACCCCTTTTATAATTTTGAACCTTTGCTTCCAAGTCAAGATAGATTTAGGGTTTTCGCCGAACAAGTATGTATCTAAGCTTCCATTAGGCATGTAATCATATACAAGAAGCAAATCCTCTCGCCTTCGACACCAACCGAGCAATTGAACAAGATTCCTATGCCGGAGATGACCAATGCTCGATACTTCCGACATGAATTCTCTTACTCCTTGCCTTGACTCATGAGAGATTCTCTTGACCGCTACAAATTCATCCGAATCCGGAAGCTTTCCTTTATAGACTTTCCCGAATCCGCCTGACCCGAGAAGCTCCTTGTCCCCAAAACCATTAGTAGCTTTCTTGAGATCTCTATAAAGGAACCTATGAGGACCAAAATCAAGCTCCCATTCTTCAACTTTGTCTTCATCCTTCACTTTCTTTATACCAAAGATCACCGCGGCTACAAGAACCGCGATGATCAAAAGCGAACACGAAAGAGATACTCCAAGAATCAAACCGGAACTCTTCTTTTTCTTCTTGATAGGACGAGGAATCCGAGGAAGAGATGGTAAAGAAAGTGACAATGCTTCTCCACTCATGTTAAAGTTCCAAGCTAAAATGTAATGTGAACTAGCTAACAAACCGGTCGAAGCAGAGAAGCCAACATACATTACATCTCCCAAAACAGAGGAAAGATCTACATTGTAAGAAAGAAGAGACAACTTCGGCTTTTCGGAGAAAGGAGAAAGCTTAACATCTAACCTTTTCTTGATCGAATCGTAATCAATCCAAGCTTGAATCACTCTACCGCCATCGAGGAAAAGATCATTCTTGGTTCCATTAGGAAGAAAATAGCAAGCAGGGGTCGAAACACTCGATTCCATACTGTTTATGTTGATTCCAACATGATTATCATTAATGTCATCGAGCTCAAAATCTTTTACAGTATCGAATTCCACCGCGAAGAAGTGATTTGAGGCGTTTACTCGGCTCGAATTCAAGAGGCCTAAGTATTGACTTGGAAGAGAACCAATGAGATTTGGAGTTGGAGTGATGGCGAAGGCAAGTCCATGGCCTCCTAGAGTAACAAACTCCGGAACCATAGCAATTGCAAAAGATGTGGAGAAAGAGAGAGCTTTGTTCACACCAAGTGGCTTGAACCGGATAGGTAAAGAGTAGAACGCGTGACCAAACACGCGCTGTGTGTCTGTGGTTAGCCTAATGGCTCCAGTATCGGCGATTTCTGCAACACCGTTTGTGACTAGATTTGTAGAAGCTTTCTTGAAACCAATGAAGGAGAAGTCTTGACTCAAACAAGAAACCAAGTTTGTGAAGAAGAAGAAGAAGAAGACATAAGTCCCCATCAACTTAGGGTTTCTTTTAAGTTGTTTACTTGGGAGAGAAGTAAAGAGAGTAATGGTTTGATCATTGATGAAGCTAAGTAGAGTTATAGTTCTATAACTTGTATTAGGAAGAAGAGAGAAGATGATGAAGATTATGAAACCATGTGATGATGAGAATGATGTTGGTGATATAGGAACATGTGATTATTTCAAGACAGGTTATAGTATTAAATGTTAAATATTTTAATTAAACTTTTGATTTTTAACTACAATTATATACGAGGTTAGTATTATTTAACATATCAATGTTGTTTAGTATATCATTCGAGATCGTCAATATTTGATTAGTTTAATCGAAGAGCTAGCAAATTATGAACTGTTATATTCTTTTGATCAGACGATTTATAACTTTTGACTTATGAATTAATTTCTTATGTATTATGCTGTCAGCAATTAATTTCCGAATATGTGGGAATATGTAAACTAAGTCCAAGTGTTACTAGGCCACGTACACTTTATTTAAAAATAATTTGATGATTTTTATCTCAATTAATAACACTTTATTTTCAGGCAGTTTAGTAAGTCAGAGTTTTGAGACGGTAAATACAGGTGTTAGTGCTTAAATCTGTAATTATTATTCACACTATTAATTAGAAAACTCTAAATTGTTTTGATTGTTTTGTCTCTCCGATATTAGCTTCTCTTTAAAATTAACTCTTTGATTTTTTCGCAACAATGTTACTATATGAGGATCGGATTAGTGAGGATTGTTACCGTATCTAAATCCTAAATAAATATTCTTATCAACTAAAATATGTTAACATTTTCTTGAAACTTTGGAATTCAAATTTTGTTCTGCTGATCTATAAGATTTTTAATTAGTGTCTCCAAATTTGTCTCTAAATTAGTGAATATAACCCAAAAGTAAAACATTAGAAACCAACTTACCATTGATCTAGTGGTGGTAGACTCTAGAAAAAAATCTAACCATGAGTTCAAGTTCATTTCGATTTAGCTGAATTTACATGTTCTGATTTCCGGTCCAAGTAGATATACAATTTCGGTCTCAAATTATACAATTATAAAGAAATAAAAGTAACTAAAAACAACTAAAATCCACAGTCACCACTGATTGTATTAGAAATCTAAGGTGGTCATTGGATGGGGTTTGATTTTTAATTAGATTTTAGAATATTTTGGTGAATTAAGAAAGTAACTGTGAATTTTTATATAAATTTTCCGCAATTCAACATAAAACCATGTGACTTGAATCTTAATATATTTAACGAGGAAATTTCACTTAAACATCGTAAAGTCACTTAAAATTCACTTTTAAAAATATTTTCAATAACAGTGTATAGAAACATACATTTTAAAGTCGTCATTTTAATAACAACAAATTTTATAAGACGTTTAAAAATTCTTGTATGAATAAAATAAGATTTCATATTTTAATACAAATCACTCCAAATCATTGTTTGATGAATACGTCCCTAAATTCCTCGATTAATCCTTTCCTTTTTAGTAATAAAGTATCAATGAATGCGTCGAAAAAAATCTATTTTCAGAGAAACAAACTAAATGCACACAATATTGTCGGCTAACTCCAAAGTAAACAGCCTGTACACTATTTAAGTAACGTGGTTTCAGCACTAATGACGATGTCTTGGACAAAGTCACTAACCTTAAACGAAGACAACAACGTCATACACTTTCACCATTCGATACAATTCATCAATAGATTATGCTAAAAGTATTATGACACGAGTTTTTATATATAATCAAGTGTGTAAACGATCCACTTGACAATTTTGAGATTTAAAATTACTAAATATAAAAATAGTTAGCTTATTGAAATTCGCATGGTTCTAACGAACTCCTCGGAGTTGGATCAGCGAATCGGCTTATCGATTTATTATCATATGGCCAAATCTCTTATACTTAAAAAAAATTTTACGGTTTGAGTGTCAATATCTATACATATTAACTCAAAAGAATGGAGGAGACAAAAATAATATTCCGTTCGGCTGTTGTTAAAACTGTCATGTAGAATAAAAGATAAAAGTTCAAACAGAATTAACCAAAACGATTTCTAACCAAACAAACTAAAATCGCTGGTTCTGATTCATATATGTTTCTCAAAAGTCAAATAGGTATCCACTTCTAATAGCAGCTCAAGAGAATTATGGTTTTGCTTGAAACGAAGATTTTTATCTATACTTAAAAAAACTTTTTACGGTTTGAATGTCAATATCTATACATATTAACTCAAAAGAATGGAAGACACAAAATTAATATTTCTTCTGGCTCTCGTTAAAACCGTCATGTAGAATAAAAGATAAAAGTCCAAACAAAATTAACCAAAACGATCTCTAACCAAACAAATTAAAATCGTTGGTTCTAATTCCATGTATGTTTCTCAAAAGTCAAATAGGTATCCACTTCTAATAGCAACTCAAGAAAAATATAGTTTTGCTTGAAACGAAGACTTTTACAAAATTGAGTTACAGTGAACCTAAAGGTTTTCAAATTGTGTTATCTTCACATAACTGGAGGGACATAAATAATATTTTTAACCATACGCTTCTCAACATTTTCTTTTGGTGCCAATGCGTTATTCCTGCAATCATGATTTTTTTCACGAAACTTAACACTACCGGACCTACTAGCAGTACCTCCAGTGGCCATACTTTTGATAATTTAAAGAAAATGCCAAAGTTGGCTCCTAAGAAACCGTTTGCCACATCGTTGTCATCTCTGACACGGAATACTACTATGGTAGTGGTTAGTTGAAGGTAGAAGCTTAGACTAAGCAATTGACAAAAAAATGATTTTACTTTTTAAAAGATCTTCAATGGCTGTGAAAAAAGTGAAGGCTATAACTTGTACCACCGAATTTTTCAGCATTGCGATGTTTGGGTAAACAAGAGTCTCTATAGTCATTTAAAGGTCGGTACTTCTACACGAAACATAAAACACGATAGACTGCCCAAGTTATTGTAGAGACAACTAAGGAAAAAAGTAGTATTGCAGGTAGTTGAATTTTTCCAGAATTTTAATTGCCTTTAGCAAATTGATCATAAGCGTCAAGAGTGCGGCAATGATGAGCGTCTTGTTGCCTTGTAAAATGAACAACTATTATGTTAATCTTTGTTAACTATCTTAGTGTTAGTTTCAACTTACATTTTAGTTTCATTATGACAATATATAAGACTTTTTTTTGTTGGATTATTGTCACAAAATTATGAATCAAATGATAGTGATATCTAGCAAATTATTATGTTTACATTTCAGATTTTTAGTTTATTTCATCGGACCAAATCTAATTTTCTTGTTAGATTATTGGAGGACGTATTCGATATGTGAAATTATTGTACATTTTTAATTAAGTTTCATTCTTGTTTTTATAAATTCTTATATTCGTTTGTTCTTATCTTTGTGCGCTCATATGTTTATTTTGACTTGGCTATTCATGAGTTTAAATACTTAATATAATCTTTCTGTTTCATAAAAATATCATTTTTTAAGTTTATTATTTTATTGAATGCATCTTTTTACACTTTCAGTGTAGAATTTAAACAAAAAAAATCGTTTTAACCTCACTACTTTTATGTATTAATTAAAGAGCGAAATTTCTAATGTATTGAAAAGTAGGAGAATACAATTTTGATAGTTTTTTTAATAATATGAAATCAAATTGTCGAAATTCATCAGACAACTCTCACCAAGTAACTAGCAACAAACATGTATATGAGAAAGTCTTCTAAGCATATAAAACCTCACCAATAACTAACCGAGGCAAAGCTAGAATCCGATTTTGCATGCACTTGTGTCAAAACCACCATAGATTCAAAAAGAAGCATGTACAAACTCTCTTAAGTGCAACATAGAACAATATAAATATTCACTTGCAAGCAAACCTCACACTTGATAATCCTCAACTTTATAACTAACTTAAGAAGAACAATGTAACAGAGCCAAATACCTAAACTCAACACGAGGTTTAAGAAATGAACCGCACAACGCAAGAAACAATTAAAGAGTTAACAAACACCAAAAGATATATAAGAATCACACTTACCAACATTTAGAAGAGAATGACAGTCGTAATCGCTTCCAATGTAGTAGCCGCACACCGTTTCTTTTGAAGACATTGCTTCGGTTTTTTCAACATTAAAACTCAAAGTCGATTCTACAATCCGTTTACCTTCATAATAGCTATCCAAGATCAAAACAATCAGTCAGAAAAACCAGTAAAAAACAAACCACTAGCTAAAATGTCATTAGATTACCCGCGAAAAAAGAAACTTTGAGAGCTCAATAAACAAAAGGCCTAACCATCCTAATAATTTCAACATATGGAAAATGTATTCCCTCCGCGAAACCATCACCAATCTAACTATCAATACGAAGGAGCACCACCACGAGGCGCATGACCACCCCAAAACACATCGTTTTGAGCCATTTGATGACCATTTGGCATAAAATTAGGAGCCATATTATACATTGGCGGTTGCGGCTGCATCTGCATCGACCCTTCATTACGATCATTCCCACTCTCATTATCATCATCATCATTCTCCTTCTCCCCTACTTCTTGTTTCGGTTGTTGCTGCTCTTGTTGCTGATCATCTTCAATAGGTAACCTCTCATAAGTTGCATTACAAAACGTAGCCGCGATTACAATAACCGATCCAGAGGCAATAACTGGTCCAGCCACTCCACCTCCCAAGACTTGACCTTGAGCTCCAGCTAAGTAAATGGTTAAACCAGCGGCTGCAGCCGGTGGACCAGAAGTCGGAAGAAAAGCACCACACATAGACAATATCTCAAACTCACCACTTAAACTCACAACACCACCACTAGGCTGACACAGAGTAACATTAGTAACCAAACCGCTACCGCTAAGAACCGAAACGCCTCTACCGCGTTTTCTCGCAAACGCGTTTAAACTCTCCGCCACGTCAGCGCCCGTAACGATCTCAAGAACGTGGCTTTGTAACGAGTTAGGACTTTCTTTAGTAACAACCAAAGGAGTCTTTGGTTTGTTCTTGGAACCTGGTGGTCTACCTCTGGGTCTTCTTCGACCCGTTGACCCGGATCCGGATCCGGATCCGAGTTCCACAGTGGGTTGTTGTTGTTGCTCTTCTCTGCTGTTTTGTTCTTCTTGGCTAGTGTTGTTATGGTCAAGTCTTGGATCCGACCCGGTTATAGTCGGGTTAGTGGTTCTTCTGTGATGCAAAGATGGAGGTTGTGATGTTACTGGACTCTCTACCCACCATGGATTCGCCATTAGTACTTTCACACTTTCTTGAACTCTCCGACAAGAAACTAGAACAAGAGAAGAAACAGAGAATCTTAAAACCTTATCTTAACAATGTTTAGATTGCATCTTTTTTGTAACCAAATCAAAGCCAACATGTTGCATGAAGACATGGGACATCATTTTTTTTCCCTATCATTACCTGAAAAAGAAAAAAATATCAGATCTAGAACAACAAGAAAATGCAACCAAAAAAAATTAAAGAAATCCCAAAAAAAATCTAAAAATCTTAACTTTAATTTTTAATCGAATTAAAAAAAATACTAACTTTTTGTGATTGATTATTACCCATCTTTTTATTTTATCTGAAATAAAGGGTAAAATTAAAGAAGAGAAGAGATTTTAAAAAAAAAAAAAATTCAAGATTTGGTTTCTTGAAAAGATTTGTACTTTGTAAAAATCTCTTACATGTCTCTTTCTAATTTTTGTACTTTTGGTGTGTGAATCTTGGCGTGTGCAATAAGGGATTGAAGTTGATGATGATGATGATGATGAAACTTTGTGATTTTGATTCTTTTGTTTAGTGATTACACTTATCTGAAACGGTCCTCTCTTGTTAGAGCAGAGCCGTCCTTTAGGACCATTGAACTTTTAGGTGTTCGTGCAAAAGTTTGAAGCGAGTTTCTCTAGACACGCCTTGTCTATTTCTCACTCACACACACTAATCTTATGGATAGCTCTCACTTTTGTGGACACTTTTCTCAATTTTACTAAAATGTCCCAACATCTCTCACTTGTCAATTTTTAGATCCATTTTTGGTAACACACAAGTTTTCTGGTTAGACAAAGGTGAAATATCAATTTAGACAACGAAAAAGAAACAAAAAAAATTATCAAATGTTGGTGTAATGGTAAAAGTCTCTCTATTAAAAAAGAGGTTCACGGATTCGAACTATGTTGGAAGGTTTCGGCTCGTTAAAAATGAGTACTTTACATGGTTTGACTTTGCATTGAAAAGATTAGATGTCCAAAGACCATGAACCTCTTGATTATTAAAAAAGAAAAAAACTAAAAAGATAAAAAAGTTTAATGAGATTGAATTTTTTAGTTTTTTCTTTAAGTGAAGTTATCTCATAATAAAGTTTATATTGATTTTGAGATTCATAAAAATCAAAAAAAGTTTTTATGATTTGTTTGAGAAAAAAATCTATATTAAAAATATGAAAATGACATAAGTAATATATAGGTAATATAAACTAATTTATTCACACTCAATTGATTTCAAATTAAAAATTCATGAAATTTAATATGGTATTGATCATATCGGAACTAATCCACACTTTGAACTCTATTAGCTTGGTTCGGAAAATGGCACGATCGTCAGACTCAATTCCGCAAACATAAAAAAGAGTTATAAGTAATATGAATCAATCGATTTATTATCACTATCCATATGACGACTCCAAAATTTAATATTTACTAGATGAGTACCCGCACATACGTGCGGATTTTGATTTGTTAGATAAAATCTCCAAAATTATTAGCTATAGTTTTTTTTAAAACTTAAGCTAGCACTAATACATTTAATTGAATTCTTCATCGTTAAGACAAAAATAAAGATACATTCTCTTAAAATTAAAATATAAAATTCATTTACCGATAATCAAATACATTTTTAGATTACGGCTGGACTCTAAAAGAATACTCTAAAAGAATATATTTTATTATCTATTGATTATCAAATATCATGAAATATGCTTATATAAACAAATTGTTTTTCTTTTGTTTGAATTCATTTTCGTCCTAGCTAGGTTTTTAACTTATTAAACAAAAAAGAATGATATATAGATAACAACGAAAATATGAAAAATTACTAAAAAAATATGTAATTTATCTTTTCATATATGCATTGTTGGTAAAAATAGAAGATACTAAAAGTAAGAATCACTAACTCTCAAAATATT